>CAJJDN010000132.1:258522-336076 GCA_905182985.1 Paramecium sonneborni | reverse complement strand
GAATTTATAATTCTTTTTTTTGTCTAATCAAAAAAGAAATTATGTATTCGAAGGTGAAAAATTGGTTGATAAGACTTAATATAAGTTGATTAATGAAAATCTATTTGATAAATAATTTAAAACTTTGATTCATAAAATGAATATTGTTAATAAAGAATTATCTGAAGAATTTATTGCTGTATTACAAGAGATTTTAATTTAATATTCTACTTTAACTATTTAAGAAGAGGATTCAAAATCTGTTATAGATAAAATTATTCTACACATTTAAAATCCAGAAAATAAAGAAAAATTTAAATATTTATTAAATTGGTAAAAATTAAAAAACATAACAAAAGAAACTCGTATGAAAAGAGCATTTGAAGATTTAGAAGAAAAACGCAATGAAATTAATAAAAAAACATCTGACAAAGTAAAAAGAAAACATTAAGAATTTATTGATAGTCAGAAAAGAGAATTAGATGAAGAAAATAGTTTAGAACCACTTTTATATTTAATAACAAAGCTAGTTGAAGCATTTTGTAAAATAATGGGAAGATGATTTATTATATTTTTGGATCAAATATTAATTAATATAGAAAATTATTATTATATTATTATTAACTAAAATTTAACTATTATTTCTTTTGTTTTATTGCAATATAAAACTATAAATCTTCTTAAGCTACATCAATTAGTTTAGAAAATCCATATAAGAATTTTTTCTATTAAACCGCAAAACAAATTATCATTATTATTATTTGCAATTTTTATAAAACGAATAACTAACTAATTCTTTCCCAACCCCAACCCCAACCCCAAACCCAAAACCAGGAGGAGAAACAAGGCTACCACAAACAATTGGGCAATCACGGAGGTCTTCCAGTTGAGGGCCAAATACAGAACAACAGCCACCTCGTATAGAACATATATTAAATAAGTAACACGAACATTAGTATATAGAACATATATCAAATAAGTACAATAAAATATACTGGTTAGAAAATTCAACATTATGTGACATACTAGTGGCCAACCCCTACCCCAAATTTTTTTTTTCTCAAATTTTGTTTTTGTTTGTACAATTAAATATATCAGATTCAACATTCTGGTTAGAAAATTCAACATTATTTGACATACCAACCCCATTTTTTTTTCTTGAAAAATTAGTTTTTTATTAAAAATTATGGATAGAACATTCAACATTATCTCTGACTGCTGAAATAAATTTATAGTGGGCAACCCCTTTTTGCCTAATTACAAACCCTAATATCTTTATTCAAATTTTTTATAATTATCATTTTAATTCTATTACTGTATTTAAATTATTCTAATACAGTTAGTGGATTACATAAATAACTCATATACATTATAATAATTCATATGATTATTAATTCAATAATAATACAAAATTAAATTGAATCAATTATTCCATCTCTAAAATAATTCTCTATTTAAAGTTTCATTAAATTATATCTATTCAATACCAATAAAATTAACTTCTGATGCAAGCATACCTTATGCTAATGCCATCAAAGCTTGCGATGCCCTTTTAAACTAATAAGAGGTGTTAGATTCTTTTGCCTATTAACATTAAAATCTAAAATCCTTTATGAATTGTCCTTTACACCCTATGTGATGTTGACAGATTATATCCCCTGATTGAGTGATGAATAAAGGTTCTCCACAAGTTTCATCATACCAACCTCTAACTTCAATTGAACCGCAAACACATTAAGGAGGGCATGAAATTTTTAAAGGTATCATGGCTGCCTATTAAATTTTTCCTTTTGGTTTGCTACTAGCTAACATATTAAATTAAAATAATGTAATAATAAAGCTGTTGAAACTAATAGATAAAACTTAAAACACTTAATTTATTCTATTGAATGCTTATTATTTAATTCTATTTAATATAAGTTATTAATTTTATTCAAATTTAATTTTTAATTTATCATTACAATGTAATCTACATATGACTTCCATTTTCTTTTAAATCTTATACATCAATCTCAATTCTAGTTAGTTATTCATTTTAACATATTATTAAACTTATTTAACTCAATTCAATTAAAATTTTCTCATCTTAAAAGTTTGTATCTTAATCAGCTACAAGAGTGGCGTATGATGGACTGAAAAATATTTGAATTGGCTTAAGTACAATACATCAAATCAAATAAAGACTTGCTTATACTCACAATAATTCAAGGAAGTTTTTTTTCAAGAGGTAGTTAAAAATTTCATGCTCCAAGAATACCATCCAATTTATAAATAGTTTTAGAAGTTTTATTTTTAGTACTGAAATAAGATTAGAATTTAATATGGTGAATTTAAATCTCATTATTGTGAAGCTATGATTGCTTTAGTATTATATGAATATATTTAATAAAACTGTTATTTTTGAGCAATTCCTATTAGAAAAATAATTTATTTTCTTTTTATTTGAATAAATTAAAGTATTTAAGATTAAAAATTTTACATTTATTATATATTTATTTAGAAGAAAAGAGCAAAGACATTTAATGTCTCACCTATTGACATATAAAATTAAATCATACTTTCTATAAATATAAGAATGTTTATTAATTTATTGAAATTAGATTTATTAATGCATCCCATTATAAACGAAACTAGCAAAAAAAATATAAACTTGATCCCAGATTATATAAAACCCTAACACCCTAATTGACTAATTTATATTTTAATGAAATGAGATGTTTTATTTGTTAAAATAATTATATTGAAGACTTGAATTCTGAGCTTCATTTTTAAAAGGGCGATGCTTTACGTCTAAGCTACATGACTTTTCTAACAATTTCTCCATGATGAATAATATATAGAATTTGTATTTGAAGTAAATTGAACTTTATTTATAATTTTATATGGATTCTAATTAGAAAAAGGTTTTAATATTATTAATTTCTAATTAGTTCTAAATATCAGAGAATGATTATTTTATTTCCTTTCTTACTTGATTAAGCATGTAAAATGAGAATTTATAATTCTTTTTTTTGTCTAATCAAAAAAGAAATTATGTATTCGAAGGTGAAAAATTGGTTGATAAGACTTAATATAAGTTGATTAATGAAAATCTATTTGATAAATAATTTAAAACTTTGATTCATAAAATGAATATTGTTAATAAAGAATTATCTGAAGAATTTATTGCTGTATTACAAGAGATTTTAATTTAATATTCTACTTTAACTATTTAAGAAGAGGATTCAAAATCTGTTATAGATAAAATTATTCTACACATTTAAAATCCAGAAAATAAAGAAAAATTTAAATATGTATTAAATTGGTAAAAATTAAAAAACATAACAAAAGAAACTCGTATGAAAAGAGCATTTGAAGATTTAGAAGAAAAACGCAATGAAATTAATAAAAAAACATCTGACAAAGTAAAAAGAAAACATTAAGAATTTATTGATAGTCAGAAAAGAGAATTAGATGAAGAAAATAGTTTAGAACCACTTTTATATTTAATAACAAAGCTAGTTGAAGCATTTTGTAAAATAATGGGAAGATGATTTATTATATTTTTGGATCAAATATTAATTAATATAGAAAATTATTATTATATTATTATTAACTAAAATTTAACTATTATTTCTTTTGTTTTATTGCAATATAAAACTATAAATCTTCTTAAGCTACATCAATTAGTTTAGAAAATCCATATAAGAATTTTTTCTATTAAACCGCAAAACAAATTATCATTATTATTATTTGCAATTTTTATAAAACGAATAACTAACTAATTCTTCCTTTAATGAATACATAAATTTCTATAAATATATGCCATTAACTCTCTTTTATTAAAATAGTTTGTAAACTTATTGAATCGGTTTAAATTTTCCTATCAATAAAGATTCTGTCACGTCCCCAAGTAATTTTAAAATTGGGAACACTATAACATACTACAAAGCATCTATAATTTCAAGTGGAATATTTCCTCATTTTTGAAAAGCTAACTATATTAAAGAAAACATACTTAACAAAATCGTTTTTTCTCAAATATTTAGAATATTTATTTCATTTAGTAAAACTTTCTTAAATAAAAATAATTAATTTTTCGATTTTCACATTTTTATCCTATGAAAAAATATTTTAAATTTAGTAATTTTATCAATTTTTATATGTCAAAGCTCTTATTAAATAATACCCTATATGTTTCCACAAATCCTTATTAATTACCTAATTAATCCTAGTTTATATGAGTGAAAATAAGAATAAATCATCGTGAAATTTAAAAGAAATTTCTAATGAAGACCAATGATGATTTATGATTGTTTTTTATAATTGAATGAAATGAGATTATGTAATTAATATTAATTTATCTAGTATTCCATATTATATTTAATTAGATAATCAAAGTCGGTTGCCAGTAACTTCTGTGTGAGTTTATAATTATTTTTTCTTTTTCTAGAAAAAAATCCCATATCTCTCTATTACTTATTTAATTTTGTTTGACACTATTCCATATTTTAAAATTTTTTGTAAGAAACCTTAAATAAATTCATTGATTATTTAATTTTAATACAAGAAGTAAAATTAAAAATTTATTTAATCTGCTATAATTAGATTTATTTATTCAATAAAGNAAAAGAAAACATTAAGAATTTATTGATAGTCAGAAAAGAGAATTAGATGAAGAAAATAGTTTAGAACCACTTTTATATTTAATAACAAAGCTAGTTGAAGCATTTTGTAAAATAATGGGAAGATGATTTATTATATTTTTGGATCAAATATTAATTAATATAGAAAATTATTATTATATTATTATTAACTAAAATTTAACTATTATTTCTTTTGTTTTATTGCAATATAAAACTATAAATCTTCTTAAGCTACATCAATTAGTTTAGAAAATCCATATAAGAATTTTTTCTATTAAACCGCAAAACAAATTATCATTATTATTATTTGCAATTTTTATAAAACGAATAACTAACTAATTCTTATTTGATATCTCTATTTTTAATACTTTTTTTATTACATCGCATTTTTCATACTTCTTTAACCATCTAATCTATCTTCTTTAATAATTAATTTTTCATATTAAATAAGAACTTAATAATTAAATATATAAAATTATTTTTATTTATTTTGTCTTATAATGCTTAGGTCTGATTTTATCATAAAACAGAATTTATAAGTAACTCTATCATATTGTTATTTGATAATATATTGATATATTTAAGAACTAAAAAACTATAGAAATTAAACTATTATCAATACTCTGAATATTTTTAGAAATGACCTTTTTATCAACTTATGACCTTCTTTATTTTGATAATGATTTATATGTATGTTATATTTCAATATCACATAAAATATTAAATTTGAGAACTCAAAATATTGCGAAAAATTCTCATATTTTTAACTAAGTAATTCTAGTTTATGTGACCAACAAATCTAGATTGAAATGATTATATAATAGAATTTAGTTGCACTAACAGCCATAATTTCAAACATTATCCTCCTTCCATCTATTTCTTCTAGTTTATGAAAATAAAGAGAAAAAGACGTTAAAACCTTATCTCTCAACAGTTAATCTTTTTTATCTATAGTAATTGATATTTTCAATTTCAAGATTATACTATAGTATTTACTTTATTTCAATCTTTGTCAGTTTCACCTCTACTTTATTAGATCATGTTTATTTATTAAAATAATATTGCTTAAAACTAAAACTCCCTATAATTCTTAAATTTAATTTTTCTAGCTAATTAAAGCAGAACTTTTTATTTCAAATTCCCATCCCAATTTCGGAATCTCCTTTATTCTAAAATGCTTGTCAATTTGAAATATGCCTTTAATCTCTCTAAAGCATATTTTTCTTTTTTATTTTGAGAATATCCATCAGTAAAGTGAAGATAATTTTTTCTTTAGGATAAGTGATATGAAAGATAATACTCCTTTTAATTTTTTAATTAAATCATTATATCAGTAAATAATATATAAATCAATTATCTTAAGAGATTAATGCAAATCTAATTAGATCAATGCATTTATTATCTGTTTCAAAGTAATTAAAAATTGCCAAAGCCTAAATTAATAAAGAATAAAATACATCTAAGAATTAAGAAATTCCATTAAATGATCTAATTGCACTAGCTGCAATAATATTATCTAAAATTTTAACTGCATCTTTTTTTGTCAATCCTAAAAATATATGTTTTTGAACATGTTTTCCAACAGATTAATATATAAAATTAGTTAAATGGTTTTTAATAGATTTTATTAAATTAGAATGATAGTAATCAAATGTTTTAATAATTGATTTTTCTTAATTAATCAAACCTTATACCAGAAATTTGATTTCCATAAAATCAAAATGCTATAAACTAATTATTTCCTAGACACAGATTAAATATTGATCATATAACCATCGATAATGATTACCTTAATAATAAAAAAATAAGCCTTTTAATGGATGTTATCTTGAATCAAACCATCCTTTTAGATTAGTCTCAGTCTCATCAATTAATTTTTGAGCTTATTGAATTTAATTTAAAAATTGAAATGATTAATTTAGAATAAGATACATCAGAGATACATAGGGATGAACTATATTTTAATTAAATGGCAAGGATGATTAGTATCCATCAATCGATTTTTATGCACATTGCATAATCCAATTATTAATTAGCTTTTTATTAGTTCCATGTTAAGTTCCAATTAAAATATTCAATTGAAAATCTAAAATTTGTAACTTTTAATCAATCTCTGTGAATTATGATATCGTATTAAATTTTAATGAATGAAATGCTTATTATTTAGTTTCTTCACTGGCTATTCTTAGTTTTATGATCTCTAAATAATGACTATGATCTATAAAATAACTTTATATCATAATCTATTGATTTTAAGTTAACAAATAATTAAAATAAATTGCATATATCATTTACAAGTAATTTATATGAATTTTATTCTATAACTCTAATTATAATTCAAAAAGCAAATTAAATTTCGGTAAATTATTCTGTATATTAACTAAAATCCTAATATGATTAAGGATTGCATCATTTATAAAATCTGTATTAAATAAATGTATATAATCACCATCATGATACTCATCAATAAGTGATTCATACTCTTAGAATTTAAAATTTTGAAGAGTTGTATGAATAGGATATTCTTAAACCTAAAATAGATGTTTTAATTTTACAATTTCATTGTTGATAATTGAAATTATAGTTCTTTATTACTTTAAACAAGCATCAATATAAGATAATGTTTTTTCAGAATATATTAATGCGGTTTCATAATCAATTAAATTTAAATGAAATTTACATTTTAAATGAGCAAGAAGAGCATACATTAGAGTCGTTTCTTTATATTCACATATGCTGATTCTATTTATATATCATTAATTATTACAAATATTTTTTTTTTGGATCAATATTTCCTAACAAAGCATTAACTACATCCAATAAAGATTGAAATAAATGCAATAATCTTATTAATTATGGTTAATGTTATAATACACTTAAAGTTTCAACCAATATTTCTGAAATTAAATAATAATCTTAATGCATCATTAAATTAAATAATTAATATTAACAATTGAATTTTAAATCATCAAAATATAGAAACTGTTACGTATATTCAAATAAATATTTTGATGGAGCTAGAAGGCAATTATTTTTATTTTTATATATACTCTCTAATATAATTAGATCTTATTCAAAACCTTTATGAATTTTATGAAATATGAATGCTTTAGAATTAAGTAATCTTTAGGAGAATTAATATACTAAATCAAACATTTCAAATTGTTAGAAATAGAAATATGCATGAAGTAACCCTAAAACCAAAATTGAACATCCAAAATCTTGATGAAGATGATCTTATATTTTAATAAATGATTTTTTTAAGTTTGAATGATATCGAATACTACAATTTAAAAATTAGCAAAATAGTTGAAATTACTGATAATCTGTTAAACAATAATCAAAATTGAAGTTATTAATTTGTTGATTATTTATTTAAATGCATTTAAGTGATTAACAATAAAATTTAGGATTTGATGATAATTTATGAATCTGACTGGTTGCATACTCCAACTCTTAATTATCAATTAAATCGAAATTTTCAATGTGTTTTGGTGAAAATGTAAAACATTTTGAAAGATAATAAAAAATCTATAATTATTCCAGATTTTAATGGAAAAACCAAGAGTCTTTTTCAGGTTTAAATTACGAATGGTTTTCCTATAATAATTTTATAAATGAAAATTATTTCATAAAATGAATTTTATTTTTACTCTTTTAACATTATATATTATGATTTGTTGGCTGAACATCATCTAGATGTAAAATCTGTTATATAGATTTTATTTAACAAAGTAGTTGAAATGAATTTGCATGAACTTACTCATATTAAGTTTATAATATTTTTCTATTCTCTAATGTAGGTTTTAAATTAGAAAATGATAATATTTACATTTTCATGAAATCATCATCTTCTGATTAAATTAATTTTATGAATTTATTTCTCATTATTTCATTCCACTTCATATCGACAATATGTAAATATTTTCCAACTTCACAATACATTTCTTATTCGTTGTCTTTTAATTATTTGGCCTTTTGATCCCTACTAATCATATTTAATTAATTTTTGTAAAAATAAAACACATTTTTATCAGCTCCATCAATTGCTATAAATGATTTATAATGATTTTAAAATTAATCATTTTTTGAATCAAAGCCTATTATCAACTATAAGAATTGATAATATAATAACTAAGAATAATAAAGCTAATTTTCATCATTTAATTATAAATTTGAAGACTTTTAACCATGACTTTCTAATATTTCCTCATCTTAAGGTGATCCTTATTCAAAATTTATTAATGCTGTACTACATTCTAATGGTACATCTAACAATTAAATATTTGATTCTCGAAAAACTAAAGTTTTTTAACTCTCAATAATTTCTTATAATTAAATATCAGCAAGAATAAAATTTTCAATAAAATATGTTTGAATTGCTTTTATTGCTTAAAATTGGTTTAAGTATCGTTAAATTTGAGTTTGGTATTAAATTATTATTGAAATATAATCTTAATTCTTCCTTAATGTGTTTATTAAGTTTAATCTATCAAAAGAACTTATGGACGATCCCTAATCTATATTTTATTTTAATTTTCTTTTTAATATTATACATTATTCAATTTCTGATAAATTTTCTAATTTTATATTTAAACTTAATTATCGAAATATAACTCTAAGTTGAATACTGCACCTTTTTAATCCTTCAATTAATTTATTACTATCTTAATCAGTTTCTTATTTTAATGCAAATTAAACAGAAAATTTGAAATAATAGATGAGCAAAATATCTAAAATTCTTTTAATTTCATTTGATTTCAAAATATAATTATGCAAATTTTTTGAAAAATAATTGACAAAATGATTAAGTAAATTAGAATCAATTTAAAAAACAACAATTTTGAAATAATTCTCAACCTTTTAAATTAAATTTAATGATCTTTTGAATTATTTAATTCGAACATGAAAATTTATTTTATGTTTCATTAATTCCATATATGATTAATAAGTTTCTTCTTTTTTTTTTTTAGCTTATTAATAATCTAGTTCTATAAATGGTTATTAAATAGATATTAAATCAATTATTTAAGAAGGTGATCTTTCGATAGAAATTAATTCTTATAATAGATGCTGTAATGGATGCTTCATTTCTATTAATGCTTATTTTAGATTATTAATAGGTTTAAGTAAAATCATTTCGGCTATTATCTAAACTAATTCTTAAATAGAATTTCTCTCCTAATTAATAGAATTAAGCACCATATATTCATTTGATACTAAAATATAATTATATATGGAAATATAGCCAACCTTTCCCTTTTATATTAAAATTAAATTTCCATACATAAATTACTTCAATTCTTCTACAGAATAAAAAAGGGAATGCTATCTTCTAAATTATATTACTTAGTATAAGCTTTTGCAATTTAAACATGAATATAAACAAACACAGTAACCTTTTATTAAAAAATCATCTATCTAATCTATAATATTTAATCGTCTAATATAATTCTTACTTTATCCTAAAAATACTCCTTAACCGCTATGATAAAACTTTTAAAATTGCAAAACCTAACCATGTTTAATTTAAAAAAATTGCATCAAATATTCTTTTTAATCAATTGTTACCAACCATAAAATATCATGAATATGTTTTTAAATTTTAATATTTGGAATTTAATTTATTTCATCCATAAAATATTGTAATGAATACTCTTCTAATTTTGTTGTATATTGTTCAAAAATATAAGTGTCTTTGGATTTATCAATAACATTTTTATAAATATCTGATTTTAAATTGAATAAATGATAAATTTTATTATTAATTCTACCATTTGTAGATGAAAATGTATATTAGGATTTTTACCTAAATAAATAACAATAATTTTTACTCATATTGTAATGAATCAAATAGATCTATAAACATTTCTAAAGTGTATTAATTAATCGAGGAATATTGAACTAAAGCACTAAACTTTTTATGAATGTCTGATTCATATTACACTTAATTCAATTTTTTATTGGCTTCATAACTTAAAAGTGCATTTTAAATTGATGGCAAACGTATAGTTTATTTTCGAAATCCTTTAAAAAATAGGCATCGATACCGAAATATTTGAACTTTTCTGCAGTTTAACCAAGATTTCTTTTTTATAAAGTTTGCTTTTTTTTTAATAATATCGGCTTACTCATTTTTTTCGTCTTGATTTAGTTAATTACTAAACTGTTAAAGTTGTTTGCGAAATTTAATAAAAGCTTTATCTTAATAAAATTCGTAATTAGTTTCATAACTTTATTTTAAAATCTAATACCTTTTGTAATCTAAATTATGCAATAATTTCAATTTTCTTTACATGAATGATTAACTTAAATGAATTCTAAAATCACTCCATATCAAAGTATAATTGGATAAAAGATTTATTCTAAATAAAAATCTCCAAATTTTTGTTCTATCTGATAGTAATTTCTTTTGAGCCTATTTACATGAGGAGATTTAAAAAGCCCAATTAGAAATTCTTTTTGAAAAATAATTATTCAAAAATTAATAATCTAATTACTTAACATTTTTAATTTTATTTCCCAAATCTTTTATTTTAGTTTATTATTTTTTAATAAGTAAAGCATCTGTTTTTAAATCATCTTTTTATTAAAATAATGCTGATCCACTCTAAAAATCAAATGATTCAGAAAAGGTTTTTAAACCTGCATTTGAGGAGTATAATTGGTTCTTAGTTTCTTTGTTTTAAGAAAGCTCAATTAATTTTTATTAATATTCCTCTTCAGCATTCACCAATCTTTTAGATATTTTATCAAGATTTTCAGAATAATATTGTGAAATATCTTCATCGGAACTGATGGTTTCAAAATTTGAAGATTACTAAATTCTATTAGATCCAAAAATTTTATAAATAGGGTTTCTTTATAATTATTGTTTATCTTGTTTCTCTTAACTACTTTTGTTGATCAAACTTTATATATTACTTTTGTAAATATATTTTCCCCTTTTAATGAACGATTCCAAAATTTAAGGAGTATTTCCAAACAATGTCATAGTTATACATTTAATGAAAAAGTGATAAAAAAGCAATGACAAATATAAAAGTATAATATCATCTACCAATCTAGCATTATAATATATACTTATTATTCCTGAATTACACAATATAGTAATTAAATTTATCAATTAATTTAAGTCATCCCATACACCTAAAGAACTTTCACTTTTTGGCCAAGGTCTTTAATATTAGTAATTGAGTTTAAATTTTAAAATTTGAGTTTATATTATAATCCATATCCAAAACAAAGTAATACTAAGAGGAAATAAACAACCAAAAAAATTAATAAGACTTAAAAATTAAAAAAACTCCATATATTCATCTACAATACCATCTTTTTCTAGAGGTCTTTAAAATGGAATTTTAGAATTTTGATTTTCAATTATTGAAAGTAAGGATTAATTATTTTAAAAATATCTTTTATTCTTAAATTATTCTCTTAATTTTAAATACAATTTTAAATATCTTATTACTTATAAAATAAATATTAAACAAATTGTAGTTGCAAAAAATGATTATATTTCATTTTTACAATTATCCTCTTAACAATATAGATTAAAAGGCGTATTAAGAAATTAAATCATTAATAAAGGAAATAATCCTGAAAGACTATATAAAGTAAATTTTTTAATGGTATAACTTTTCTCATAAGAATTTTAAATTTGAAGATTTTCAAAATCGGTCAAAAATGTTGCAATTTATTCATAATATTATTCAATAATTTTCTAAATTCCAAAATTTAGAGTAGCTGATATTATAATTTCAAGATTCTAAAATGTGTTATTTATATCATTAAATTTTAGTTTGAGAAATAAATTAAAAAAATAAATTCCAATCATAACTCCAATATCTGCAAAAATTAAGAAGATCAAAATAAATATAGAAATACCTAACCTTGATATAATTTAAGTATTAGATGAGCCTAATGAATTTAATTCATCATTTTCAACAGAACGAATACGATTACCTTTAAATGAAGCAAGTGTTAATTTTTCTGATGACTTTTAACTTAATCCTTATCTTAAATTAAATTTAATTTAAATTTATCTCCAATGATCTGTTACAAAAGAGTTCCAAAGAACAATTAATAAAGAAAAAATTGAAATCATTGCTGTATAAGCCTAATAGTCTATTGATTTTGAAAATATAATAGCAATAGTAAATAAGAAACCTAAACCTGCTAAAATAGAATAGCATTGAATATTATGAGATGAAAATTCTAGAAACAAGCCTATCTTTTCTCCAAAATAAGAACAGATTCTTTGTTTAGGCAATTTCCATGGCTAACTAATACAGAATTGCCATTCACCTATTAAATCAAAAGGTTTATTCTTATAAAATTAATTCTATTCACTAATTGCATTTTGAATACTTTTACATTAACCTTACAATTCATAATAATCATGTAAACAGAAAATTGTATTAACTAATTTTAACTTAATCAATGTATTCAAATTAATACTGGACTGTATTACTTAATATGCTAAAAATAATCTTTCATTATTTGGAAATAAGGTAATATGATTTTTTTCATTCTTAATATATCTACACCATCTTAATTGGTATTTAGCAATATTTTTAACTGAAGAATCTTTTAAATAAGTTTTAAAAGGTATATTTAATTCAAATGGGTAAATTTTTATTCTCTCCCAAATAGTCTTTAATAAAAATGTAGTGCAATTTGCTACTTTCAATGATTCTGTAAAGACTGTTTAATAATTATGTGCTAATTATTACCGTAAATACAACTTTATCTTTTTTATTTTAGGTAATTTCGATGATAATATTAACCTATTAGATTGAGTAATGATTTGTTGAACTTCTTCATGTAAATCATTGATATTATATTATTCTTAGAATTCAAATTCATTAAATTTGTTTTCCTTTTAACGTTTTCTAAGTGCATAAAGCTATTCAATCGTTTTTTATTCATCAATAATTAAAGCTATATCACTTTTAATTTAAAATTTTTTTCTGTATATCTAAATATTGTTATTTAAATGAACTAAATATTTATAGTATGTTGTCCATTCTTCATCACTTGGTCCTTCTTAATCACCATAAATATCTTATTTGCCATATTAAAATAACTCAATATTTAATCCACTTTGTCCAACTTCTCTAGCAACCTTCTTAAAATTAATTTATTATATTTGCTCAATTATTAATGGTCGCAAATATTTTAAATAAGAAGATATTTGATACTCTTAAGGTCTCCATAATCTTCCATTTAATCTTAATGGACGATACTATCTATCAACTGGTTCTAAGGAGAGTAAATCAGTAAAACAAAATCCAACTTTTTTTGATAATTAATTGTTTTCAGCAGCTGTCTCAAGCATTTTTTCTGACATATACAATAATAGAAATATTTTTTATCCATCTTAAGATATCTCTTATCTTACTTTAAATCCTCTCCTTGTTAATTATAATATTAAAATATTTCTTATTAATGTTAGTAAATCTTATGTTTCTCTATGAGTTCTATACCAATTATTCCCTTTTTAATGTAAATATTCACCTTAATTATATGCTTTTTTCTAAACACATAATAATCTTTCATAATCTAATTAAAAACATTCACTGATATTATTTAAGTTACCTTAATTTTATATTATGTTTTCTAATAATTGCTATCTAAACTAAGCTACTAATTTTTGCAATATGTCTTCTTTTTACTCTTTTTGATAATCCTAAGTCTAAAATCTATTTTAGATGTTATTGTCTATTAAATATAAAGATCTAGGACTTTCATTAGATTTCTGAAATAAATCCTAAGCTGAACCTAATTAAATAAGAACATTTTTTTATTCATTCGTTTAAGTTTCAAGTCTTCTAGTTCTAATTTCATACACAGAATAAGTTTTATGATCTGATAATTATTAAAAAACAAATTATATTGCTTTTACAAATAACTTGTCATTTATTGATTTTTCATCTATTTGCAATGATTCAATTATTTAATCGAATATTTCAAATTGATAAAGTTGGAAATTCTTATCATCTTGAATATAATCAGGATTATATACACTTTATATTATATATTATAAGCTACTTAATTATTGCTTCTGGTTATTCCAGATCGTAAAACAAATTATCCTCTAATTGTTCTATATTTTGTTAGCTATTTAATATCTTTTCCTCTTCCGTCGAAATTTCCTATCCCAAAAGCAATTTCAGATATGTTTCAAAAATTTGAATATATTATTCAATCTGCTCTAATTTTTTGATTAATTTAGTTCTACTAGTTGGTTCAGATAATTATAATTAAAAGAATTAAGACGAAAGTTTTGACGCATTAACTTGAATTAAATTTTATTTGTTCTCTCTACTATTCATAAATTAAAAAAAAATCAATAAACTTTTTTAATTATTTTCATAATATTTTTATCAATTTGATTTAATAAATCGTTCAACTTTTATTATTTCCTATACCGAAATTTCTCAAGATATCCAGATATTCTGACTTCTATAAAAAGTATTTATAAAGATTTTATCGAGAAAAATTAATAATTAATTCTATTATTTCATATTTCATTATTTTCGATGAACTGAATTAAAATTAAAAATATAAATCGAAATAAATTTTATAATTAATTTTATAAAACGATTTATTTTTTGTGTCAAGTTACAAGTAATAATTATTATTATGATTGTAAAAAATTAATTTATTCTCTTATATGATTACTTGATTAAACTTAATTTTATATTTTACTAAAAAAAATAGAGTTAAGAAATTTATGAAATAATTAACAAAAAATAATAATATAAATCGAATTAAACCAGCATAAAGAATGTTAATCAATATATGAAAATTTTAGTTGATTCCTTTCTAAATTCATAGTTTCTCCTTTATTCTAGACAGCTTGTCAAAGAATTTTTACTATTCTATTATAATTTTGCTAATCAGCTAAGTTTTAATTATTTAATAAATAATCTTTATTGTTTTTTATCAAGGAACTGTAATAAAAGATAGGAAGCCTTTTTCTTCTTAATTTACTGTTAAGTTAACTCTTAGTTTTTTTTTCTTTTATTATTTTTGTGAATCTATAACTATTTCTCAATTAATTAAATAATTGATTAATTATTATGTATCTAGATCTTTATCTAAAGCTTTTCTCACCATTCTAAAGACATTTATTATATCCTAGTTCAAATAATTAAATTGGAAATCCATTTTAGATTTGATTTTATGACTTGCAATATTTTTATCATCACTGTATAATAAAATAAGGTTGTGAGACCTTAAAAGAATATATAAATTCTATTATTTTTATCCGTATTATTTTAATTAATTTGAATAATTATATAATATAAATTAAAATATTATTATATGTCATTTTAATAAAACAATTTAATAACAATATTTGGATTTAATAAATAAGGAGAAAACATAAAATTACCGCAAACATCTAAAAGTGTAGATCCCCTTATGTATACTAAAAATGATCTTCTATCATTTAGATTTTCGAGTAATCTTGAATCTTTGGAAAAAAATAAAATTAAAAACTGTCTTTCACGGTCAAAAAAGATTCAACACCCCAAGAGCAACAATGAAAGAAATGCCCCTCCTAAGATCGCCAAGAGAAAGGGAGTGCCATATTCCAAACAGTATGGGTATAGAGGGCGTTTCAGTTGGATTGGTGAGAGAAGAGACAATTTAATCTTATTTTTTAAATATATCAAAGGAAGATTTAGCGAAGAGGAAAGATAGGGTTTAGAAAAAGACTATATCACGTAAATCATAAAGAAACAGAGATTTAAGGACAAACAGGTGTTGTGAATGATAAAACACACAAGAGAAAAAAAATACAAAGTATCACTAAGACTGGGCCATACATGAATGAAGTGTAGAGCCAAAACAAAAATTTCATTTTTTTTAATAACAAATCAAAATAACTTGCTCAGTTTAACAAATGAGGCTTACCAAAGAAATATTTGAATAGCCTTCTGGCTTGTCATAGGACCTAATTAAATAGATAACAACATTAAGGAGATGGTCGAATGCTAGCACCAGTAGATTGGTGGTTAGTAGATATAGAAAACTAGATTTTGGATAAGCTGAAGAATCATTAATGGACATCATATTATAAGTTTCAGAGATGCATGGAGGAGATTATGAAATAGAAGTTAGAGTTGCTCTAAGGAAATGAATAGGATTTCTAGAAGTATCGGCTGTTACATAAAATAACTAATGCCTTCATTGACCATTCCAACATTATTTTTTATGGAAGAATATTCGATAAATCAAAAGATGAGAGGAGATACCCAAACGAAGTATTCATTAATTGATATGATTATTCATTAAAAATTAAAATTATTGGGCACTCCACAAGAAGGAAAAGCATTTATTTAGACTCTAACATTTAAAGAGTAATCAATATCATTTATTTAATTTTATTATGCAACAATTTACTGAAAAAAAACAATTTAGACTTGTTAAAAATACATGCGAATTTTTGATCAATAGAATATGTCTCCATAAATGTTTAGATATAAGAAAAATTACTTACCCAAAATTTCAACTTCAATATTTACATTTTTTAATAATCAATTTATAATTTTTGTAATATTCAAAAATTTTAATTTATGTTTTTTTTTTTGAAATAATTAAATTATATGCAAAAATTAAAAAAAAGTCACCCCGAAGACTTGAACTCGGATCTTCGCCTTAAAAGGGCGACGCTTTACCTCTAAGCTACGTAACTTTTCTAACAATTTCTCCATGATGAATAATTTATAGAGTTTGTAATTGAAGTAAATTGAACTTTATTTATTATAATTTATAATAGATTCTAATTAGAAAAAAGTTTTAATATTATTTTTAATTAGTTCTAAATTTCAGAGAATGATTATTTTATTTCCTTTCTTACTTGATTAAGCATTTTAATTTAACAAATATGTTTAAAATATTTCAAAGAAAAATTTGGATTGCTAATTTTTAATGAAATCAAGAATTATCTATTTTTTTTTATTCATCAATCTTTAATAGCAATATTTAATGTTATTTGATTTAATATTTTATTCTCAAATATTTATTATTTTCAGGAACTTTTAGAAAAATATAAATATATTTAACATATTTTATAAGTTTCATTTTTCATTTTGAGAAATTATGAATAATCTTAATAATTTAAGCCTCATGAGTATTCATTTTTTGATTAATTAAGAAATTTTGTATTAATAAAATATTAACTAGTTCCTAAAATCAAAATCTCAATTTAGATTGTAAATTCAATCCATTTTTAGAATATTCAAAAGTTTTAAGCAAAAAAGCATATATGAAAGAATTTAAATTTAGGCATTAATGTAATTGTAATTTGTATTGATATCTTCTCAATAACAATTAAGTTAAATTTAAATTTATCATAAATGCGACCCTATAATAGAATCAGAATTATTCATATATTAATAATAATTATTTTGAAATGTGGAAATATGTTTATTGTTTTGATTATTATTATAATTTATATTAAATGAGTAATAGATAAAAAAAAGTAAAACCTGGAAGGCCAAGTAAAATAAATCAAAAAGAAAACGAAGAGATTTTAAGATCATCAGATGATGATAATGAATATATTGCAGATGATTCCGATTGCGAAAAAATGTTCTCATTATTCGCTAGATAAAGCAGTTATAAAAATATCACTAAAACAGGACCAACTAAACCTAAAAAAGCAGATGAAGAATAATTAGGTGAAGTAGCAGAAAATATTAAAAAAGCACTTGAAGATTTGTAAAATGAGAATTTATAATTCTTTTTTTTGTCTAATCAAAAAAGAAATTATGTATTCGAAGGTGAAAAATTGGTTGATAAGACTTAATATAAGTTGATTAATGAAAATCTATTTGATAAATAATTTAAAACTTTGATTCATAAAATGAATATTGTTAATAAAGAATTATCTGAAGAATTTATTGCTGTATTACAAGAGATTTTAATTTAATATTCTACTTTAACTATTTAAGAAGAGGATTCAAAATCTGTTATAGATAAAATTATTCTACACATTTAAAATCCAGAAAATAAAGAAAAATTTAAATATTTATTAAATTGGTAAAAATTAAAAAACATAACAAAAGAAACTCGTATGAAAAGAGCATTTGAAGATTTAGAAGAAAAACGCAATGAAATTAATAAAAAAACATCTGACAAAGTAAAAAGAAAACATTAAGAATTTATTGATAGTCAGAAAAGAGAATTAGATGAAGAAAATAGTTTAGAACCACTTTTATATTTAATAACAAAGCTAGTTGAAGCATTTTGTAAAATAATGGGAAGATGATTTATTATATTTTTGGATCAAATATTAATTAATATAGAAAATTATTATTATATTATTATTAACTAAAATTTAACTATTATTTCTTTTGTTTTATTGCAATATAAAACTATAAATCTTCTTAAGCTACATCAATTAGTTTAGAAAATCCATATAAGAATTTTTTCTATTAAACCGCAAAACAAATTATCATTATTATTATTTGCAATTTTTATAAAACGAATAACTAACTAATTCTTCCTTTAATGAATACATAAATTTCTATAAATATATGCCATTAACTCTCTTTTATTAAAATAGTTTGTAAACTTATTGAATCGGTTTAAATTTTCCTATCAATAAAGATTCTGTCACGTCCCCAAGTAATTTTAAAATTGGGAACACTATAACATACTACAAAGCATCTATAATTTCAAGTGGAATATTTCCTCATTTTTGAAAAGCTAACTATATTAAAGAAAACATACTTAACAAAATCGTTTTTTCTCAAATATTTAGAATATTTATTTCATTTAGTAAAACTTTCTTAAATAAAAATAATTAATTTTTCGATTTTCACATTTTTATCCTATGAAAAAATATTTTAAATTTAGTAATTTTATCAATTTTTATATGTCAAAGCTCTTATTAAATAATACCCTATATGTTTCCACAAATCCTTATTAATTACCTAATTAATCCTAGTTTATATGAGTGAAAATAAGAATAAATCATCGTGAAATTTAAAAGAAATTTCTAATGAAGACCAATGATGATTTATGATTGTTTTTTATAATTGAATGAAATGAGATTATGTAATTAATATTAATTTATCTAGTATTCCATATTATATTTAATTAGATAATCAAAGTCGGTTGCCAGTAACTTCTGTGTGAGTTTATAATTATTTTTTCTTTTTCTAGAAAAAAATCCCATATCTCTCTATTACTTATTTAATTTTGTTTGACACTATTCCATATTTTAAAATTTTTTGTAAGAAACCTTAAATAAATTCATTGATTATTTAATTTTAATACAAGAAGTAAAATTAAAAATTTATTTAATCTGCTATAATTAGATTTATTTATTCAATAAAGAAACATAGAATAACCAACTTAGCCTATCTTAATAATTCCAATGACTTGTCTCATCATACACACAGTGATCATAAAAAAAGCAATGCCACATTTCTGAATTATAGCTTAGAGCAGCAAGTAAAAATTAAGTAAAGTATTCAAGAGACAAAAAAATATACATTTTTTTAACTAAATCAAATTTTTTTGTAGATCTTTGAATTCATTGGAGTCTAAAGAAAAGATAAATTTTCTTCCATTCAAAATCAATTATCTTCTAAGTTTGTCCAGCCTATTACTAATCCGAGGTATTACTACTATGCATTCTAATTTAATAAATAACTGTTTTAGTCAAAGTTTTTGTTCATATGATTGAAGATAATGAATATATTAACAAAATTTAATTAGCAATTATCAAATGTATTAAATTTAATTATCAACTGTTCCATAATTTTTATTTTGATTTAACTAATTATTATAAACTATATTCTCAATTCTTTCAACTTTCGTATAGATTATTATAGTGTTTACTAAATATTTGAATTTCTATTTAATATATAATCAATCAGTAAGTATGGACACTTTGCAATCCTTGAAAGACAATTTAAATAAATTTTAATTTTTTTTGTATTTTATCAGCTTTAGATTGAATCTTTTTTTCGGTAAATCTAAAACATTTACTTATTGTAAACTTTACATTTTTATTACAATTTCAAAAATCCTAATTGAAGAGAGGAATAAATACTGTGATAGTTGTACCAATCATTATAATCTGGTTTAATAATAATTAAAAAAAGGTCTTATCAAGTATCTAAATTTATCTTAAAAGTAAATATTTGATGATGGTGATTTGAATTTTCATTTTATTTTTATTAAAATTTATATAAAAGCTTAGAATAAAAGATCCAATATTTAAATATATTGCTACAACAATATGCTTGATCAACAACTTATCTTTAAGTTGTTTTAACCATGTTCAACATAATAATCTTCAAGACTTGGTTTGGGATTAAAATAAATAGATTAATAAATTGAAAGAAGTACCGAAACCAAAATATATTTAATAAATTTATTATCTAATATTTGCTCTAAACATAAATTTACCTATTATGAAAAAAAGAAATTTCTATTTCAAAATTTATGAAATATATATATTAAGTTTAATAAAACATTTCGAATTATCTTATATGTTTCTTCNTTACTTATTTAATTTTGTTTGACACTATTCCATATTTTAAAATTTTTTGTAAGAAACCTTAAATAAATTCATTGATTATTTAATTTTAATACAAGAAGTAAAATTAAAAATTTATTTAATCTGCTATAATTAGATTTATTTATTCAATAAAGAAACATAGAATAACCAACTTAGCCTATCTTAATAATTCCAATGACTTGTCTCATCATACACACAGTGATCATAAAAAAAGCAATGCCACATTTCTGAATTATAGCTTAGAGCAGCAAGTAAAAATTAAGTAAAGTATTCAAGAGACAAAAAAATATACATTTTTTTAACTAAATCAAATTTTTTTGTAGATCTTTGAATTCATTGGAGTCTAAAGAAAAGATAAATTTTCTTCCATTCAAAATCAATTATCTTCTAAGTTTGTCCAGCCTATTACTAATCCGAGGTATTACTACTATGCATTCTAATTTAATAAATAACTGTTTTAGTCAAAGTTTTTGTTCATATGATTGAAGATAATGAATATATTAACAAAATTTAATTAGCAATTATCAAATGTATTAAATTTAATTATCAACTGTTCCATAATTTTTATTTTGATTTAACTAATTATTATAAACTATATTCTCAATTCTTTCAACTTTCGTATAGATTATTATAGTGTTTACTAAATATTTGAATTTCTATTTAATATATAATCAATCAGTAAGTATGGACACTTTGCAATCCTTGAAAGACAATTTAAATAAATTTTAATTTTTTTTGTATTTTATCAGCTTTAGATTGAATCTTTTTTTCGGTAAATCTAAAACATTTACTTATTGTAAACTTTACATTTTTATTACAATTTCAAAAATCCTAATTGAAGAGAGGAATAAATACTGTGATAGTTGTACCAATCATTATAATCTGGTTTAATAATAATTAAAAAAAGGTCTTATCAAGTATCTAAATTTATCTTAAAAGTAAATATTTGATGATGGTGATTTGAATTTTCATTTTATTTTTATTAAAATTTATATAAAAGCTTAGAATAAAAGATCCAATATTTAAATATATTGCTACAACAATATGCTTGATCAACAACTTATCTTTAAGTTGTTTTAACCATGTTCAACATAATAATCTTCAAGACTTGGTTTGGGATTAAAATAAATAGATTAATAAATTGAAAGAAGTACCGAAACCAAAATATATTTAATAAATTTATTATCTAATATTTGCTCTAAACATAAATTTACCTATTATGAAAAAAAGAAATTTCTATTTCAAAATTTATGAAATATATATATTAAGTTTAATAAAACATTTCGAATTATCTTATATGTTTCTTCTATATATTGTTAGAAAGCAAAGGAAATTTTGTTGTTTTTTCTATAAATAATTTTTATAAATAATATTATATTTTAATAAAAATACTCTCAGAATTTAGTTGTTTCGTCTTCTAATTCTGGATCATCATCTAATGGTTTAATTTTCTAGAGTCCTAATCTATTTAATTATTTTTCTGATGTAACAACATAACTCTTTGTGAAATCAGCTTTTTCAAGTCTATTTCTGTAAGGAATGGGCATATATTTTCTATGTCTTTACATTAATCGTTTTCTTCTACGAATTACTTTATCATAATCATGCTAAGTCATATTAAGTTTAATTTTTTAAGGTCTTTCAACAAATGGTGTAAATATTAAATCATTATCAAATTCACTTGGATCCATGATTTGTTATTTAATATCACCAAGATCCTATTAGACTAAGAATAAAAGGATAATTAACTTTTTTCTGCAGAAACAGGTTTACTTGAATAGACAAGAGTTCTATCATCTCCTTCTGTCATATCTTTATAAATGCTTCCTCTATATTCAAAATCAGTATGATGAGGTAAGAATTATGGTAAAACATCATCAAAAGTATGAAATCTACCTCTAAATAAATGAATATGATCAAGTTTTTCCATTCTATAGATAGTTTTGGGTAACATTTTGGCAACAGTCCAAGCGACCTAGATTTGATATAATATAGTACTAATTATTCAGGTTTTTATAGAATAAGATCTCGAAACTTGATTTATCTTAAATTTCCAACATAACCGGTATGATAGGTAAGTACTTTATAATTGATTTTTTTTCCTGTCAAATACATATTGCAACCATTAACAATAATAAATTTATCTGTAACTTTGCCAGGTTCATTATTACGAAAGGTAGGTTTATGTTTTCCACTTAAATAGTATGCAATTCTTGAACACATTTTGCCATATGGGAATCTTGATGCATCAAATAAATGATATGTAATTCCACCTTTATGTACAGCAACATAAGTAGATCCTGGATAAGTATTTTTAGAATGTCTTTCATCTATATGATTTATTATTGAATATTACCTAAAGCTAATCTGAATTCATATTCACGAGGTTTAACAAGTTCATATTTCTCATAAGGGTCTTTAGGATCAAGTTTAGGTCTTTTTGGCATTTAAATATCTTTAACATATGGCTATTCCTTAGGCTTAAATTTAGGAATGGCTTATGAAAATCTAGCCACTAGACACCTCTAAAATAATTACATAAATAATAATTAATGTATTAAGCATAATTACATGGTATGAAATTAGCTATGGCTCCTAATCGTCGAAGAAGTTCAAAAAGTCTATAAGAATTACCTCCAAATATAGAGCTTGAAAGATAACATTCAAACGGTAGTTTTAGGATTGATCCTGGACCTATTGACATTGAAGTTAGACAATAAAACACAAAAGTAAAAAGTTCTTAATTATAGGTCTTAGATTGGATTGTATTAATCACTCCTTTGTGTTATACTCTTGTGATATTATTTTTAATATCATTCATTCATATCACTACTCCATAGATTTAATATCCATAAACAGCTCATAATATATTATAGAAGGCTCATAAAATTTAATCTATGTATCCCATAATAGATATTATTGAGTATTCTCAATATTCGTATCATATTGTGGGATGTCCTCCAGAATTTGAATTAGCAGCTTTAGGTATTTGGGAAGGAATACAAAATGGTTAAGTTTGTGATAAGGAAAACTAAAATTGTGAATAAGTTTAAAGTTTAGAACCATAAACATTAACATCTTGGAAATAAAAAATATATTGCGTTAAATATGACAAAACAGCGTAATGGCGGAATGGAAATCAATGTTAGAAACTATATAAAGAATGTAGTTAATACATTTGTGTTAAATAATAATTTGAATGTCCAATCACTGATTTATAAACAATCCATCAGTAAGGAGATATTCAATTTGGTAAAACATAATATAAGATAATAAGAGATTATAAACATACTCCTTTGCTCTATTTTAATATTTCCTCATCATCCACTTGTTTAAATTTCCTATAATAACCTTAATTTAAATCATAATAATTTTACCCTTTATCCAGAATACCTGAAATGGGTTGTGATGAATATGGTGATTATAATAATATAACCAAATCATTAGATTCTGCTCTTGTTAAGGATGTATTAAAAGAAAATAAGATCCCATTAGATAAACTTATTCATTTCGATGATTATTTATAAAATTCTGATTAGTACTAATTGTAAGTTTTAAGAGGTATCAAATTAAATTAGATTGATTAATGCAAGAATCTAAATTCTGATATCTTTAATGACTCTAGTAAAAAGAGCTTTAGAATTACAAAGATTATGAGAAGAAATAACCTTCCATTAATTATTGGATGTATTACTCTTATTCTATTTTCAATTTTAACCATTAAATTTCATAATAATGTATAAAGTAATTTTATAATAGAAATATTTATCATTTATAAATAAGAGAATCACCATAATAGTAAATCTTTGTACTTTAATCATTATGATTGTAACGTTGATTTATACTTCATTATTTTTATACGATGTTTTAGCATCAGTAAGATATCTTCATATGACTAGAATGGATTGTAGCAAATAAATGATAATTTAGATGCTTTTATCTCAAATCAGTGTATAAATATAGAAGGCATACTCATTGCTTTAGATAGAATACATTAGTATTCTTTTAAAATTTACAATTCTAATTTAAGTTTAATCTATGCTGCATTTGTGGGATCAATTATTTATTTAGTTGTTCAATTCTTCTTATATATTATTTAATATATTTCAAGTAACACTTAAGAAATATGTCAAAATCCTTGGAACAGTAGAATTAATTATGAAATTAGATATTGATATAAATATATTAATTGAAACATTTTTTTTATGCTTTTTTTTTTATATAAATTTAAGAAGAAGAAAGCATCTGTTTTTTTTTTGTTATTTTTTTTTGTTTATTTTTTTTATTATTTAATTTGTAATAATATACAAAGGTGGCTATGAAAATATGTCATTTGCCACCACGATAAGCTCCTCTTCCTCTAATAGGTTCTGCATACAAATATCTTCCTCTTGTAATATATTAAAATGCTATATTATATTAATTTATAAATACGTTATCCTCTGGCACCTCGATTACCTCTTCCTCTATTTCTTAAGTTTGTTCTTTTTTGGAATACCTTATTTATAAAATTGAATTCATACCAATATCTTTTTGCCTCTAATTATACCTTCACTTAATACTAATGCATCATCAACTGAAGTTTATTCTTAAAATTGAATATATGAATAAAGAGTGCCAGTATTCTTATCACTTCTTAGAGTCACCTAAAATATAATTTTATTGATACTTTAACTATAGTTCCACAATCTTTAAAATATTCTTTAAGATCGTCTTCTGTCGTATTTTCATCTAAATTTCTCACAAATATTGATGCTAAGTCAATATCTTTTAATTAATGTTTATTATCGGTGCCTGTTATATTTATATAGATAAACATACCTCCTTTCTTTTATGATTCATCTTCTTTTTATTGATCAACTGGTTCTTGTACTTCTAAATCATCTTCATGATTACTCATTATTTAAATCTTTAATTAATTTAATGTCATTTATCAAATTAATAGGAATAGACAAATAAGAGATCGAATTTGAAGAAAATAAAAATAGTGTGTATTATAACTCACTAATCTAAGCAAGGAAATTATAGTGTAGTGCATTGCTAAACTAGAGCAAAGAATTACTATTAAAGTCAAAACAACAGATCCTGATGTATTTTAAGTTGTAGGCAAACCATTAGTATTTACCGAACTTAATTAAAAAGGAGTCCTTTCAATCAAAGCTAATAGTGCCAAGAAAAGAGACAATGACAAAGATAAAATTCTTATCGAAGTTCATGATTATGAAGACGCTTATGAAACACCTAATTTATAACCTCCAAATAGTATTTAACAAATTCTTTTGACTGTTAGGGTGGGGAATAATAAAACTACTCAATAAAAAAATGAATTATAACAATCTAAAATTCAAAGTGATAGATTAAACAGTTCAATTGTTGAATCTAAATTGTTTAATCGAACTTCCAAATTTGGAAATTCTCAAAAATTCCTATCCTCTTATTATCAATTTGACAATATTATAGAAAAATAGAAAAGTGAATTTTTGAGCAAGTATCAATTAAAAAGTCAAATCAATACATCTAATCCTCTAATTGATACATAAACTTAACCTTAAACTCAATCTTAACCTTAAACTTAACCTTAATACAAATAAGAATATGAATAATATTTAATATTAACTGATGAATAAGAAAAAGAACTATTTAAATTAAGTGAATTGAAAAATAAACTTTAAAGATTAAAACTAAAATAATAGTAAATAGTAGAAACACCAAAACCAAAAGCACTTAATACTTTGCATATAGGTTATGCAATCATAATTGTTATTTTAAGTTTTATGATTGGAATGCTTGCTAAAACATGAATAATATTTTATTTATTTTTGAATATTTTTATTGTGAAGTTATATTTGTTATTGTAATTTTGAAAATGCTTTCAGACATCAAACAATTTGAACAAGAACATAAAGAAGAAATGAAACTTCTTTAATAAAAGTATGAATAAAAGGTATTCAATTATTCTATTTCTAATAAGATAGACCTTTTATCATAAAAAATTGACATCTTATAAAAAGAATTAGAAGTTAAAGATAATATTTATTCAGATCTTAAAAATAGATCTATTTTAAATGAGGAATCTAAGATTTAAAAAACTGATGAAGATGTTTAGGATTTTGGTGCCACCATCTAAAAGTTTCATAAATAAAAAGAAAGAGAAATGATGAAAATTAAAAAAAATTATTAAAAGGAATTAATTCATAATTAGAAGTTATTAAGAAAAAAAGATGCGACTATTGAACAACTATAACAAGAAATTTCATAATACAAATAAGCAGCATCATAAAATATGGATAATCAAAAAATTTTGTTGCTCTCCAAATTAATTGATCTAGCAAATGAAATTCATAAATAACTCTGATAAATTTAATTCAATAGCTTTTATTAAACTTTCTAACAAAATACCCTTTAAATCACATTAAATAATATTCATAAATTTTAATGTGTTTCTTATTTCTTTTGTTTTTATTAACTATTTATATTCTGCATTTTAATTAATAATTGTTATTATAATTTATAAAGAGAAAAATGTATCTCAAATAAAAAGATTTTATTTTTCAATAAATCTAGTTTGAATTCAACTAATAAATGAGAAATAAATAATCAAATGAATAGAAGAAAGAATGAATAAAACAATAGTTAATATGATAAGATTTTAGAAATTAAAAAGAGGATTTATAAGTCATAGACTTAAATCCCTTTATTCCTTTGGCATCCTATGTAAGAATTAAATTTAAATACATTTAAGGTTCATGTACAATGTTTATCTAAATTTCAATTTTATTTATCTTCCACCAGGTTTCTAATAAAAATTAAAGAATGTGAAACCCAGAAAAATCAAAAATTGGTTTGATGATATTCCAATATTAGTTGGTGTTGATGAACTAGAACTTAAAGAGTAAGAATTATTTTGAATAGTTTGTAGAACTTGTGCAATTTGTCTCTTAGACTTAAATGAATAAAAAGTAATCAAAATACTTAAATGCAATCACTTTTTCCATTAAGAATGTATCAAACAATGGTTGTAACTAAAGCCAGAATGTCCTACATGCAGAGATAAAATTCATAAATGATAAATTATATATATTATGTTGTCATAACTAAACAATTTGATTCATATGTCTTTAATTATTTTTTATCAGAACCAACTGTAATTTTATGCATTGTATAACAATTAATCATTTATAATCAATTATTTATGACATCATTTCTAATAATCAAAATACTTAGTATTCTACCTTTAGATTATTTATTAAAGAAACACATTTTTAATGAAATTATATTTATAACCTTTAAGACATTTTTGTTTTAAGAATCAATTCAAAAAAATGGAAAATGCCTTATTAAAATTTATTTCTTAATTTCATAAAAATCATCAAGACTATTTTCTTAAGAGTGAACTTGTTGGTCTTAATTTAGTAAGAAGTCTGTTTTAAGATTCAATTGTTACTCTTTACAAATTGTATTTTTTACTTTCTACATTATATTTAGCTTAAATTTCTTCTCTATCTAACAATATTATATCATAAAATACCTTTTTTTAGTTCTGCTAATTCTTATTTTTATTTTTCTGATTTGATTTTATTTTCATTCTATTCCTTTTTAAGTAATTCCTTCAATTTTACTATAAAAGCTCTCAATTCAGGTATATCCATCTCATTAATATTAAATAGTTCAATATCACTTGGATTAACAATTATAGGTTTATCTTAAAAAGTAGTTTAAGATCTTTAAACCCTATTAATAGGAGTTAAAAGAAAAGATTTTTCTGCACTTGATGATTTTTTATTTTGAATCTCAAATGATTTTTTTCTCTCAAGGAAATGATTTAAACTAAAATAAATTCATATATATATATACTGTTTAAATTGAGATTAAGAAGGATGAACTGGTTTATCTTTTCTTGGAATTGTGATAATCTTATTACCACTACTGTATTATCCATTTTCAATTTTATTTATTAACTATGAATATCTATTCATGATCTCATACATTTACAGCATCTCCTCTTTCATTTCTTTTATTACATTTTTTTTCTTGTCTCTATACATTTTATATTAAGAAATAAATTAATCCATTTCATTATTTTTATCTTTTAACATATTATCATGCATTTATTTCATTTATTATAAATTATTTTAATTGTCTATTTTCATTTATGCCAATTGTTTCAACAAATCTTATTCCATTTCGGTCTTTACTTATTTTTTTAATTCTTAAATCTTAATATTGTCTAATTGCTTTAAGTTAGCATTAATTGGCAATTAAAATAGTTTATTAGTTTTTTCATCTAACAATTAATTTGAATTTTCAATCACATTTTTTATACAAATTTCTTTTTCTAGTTGCATTTATCTCATCATTTCGCTCATTAATGTTTTTTGAGTAACACATTATTCATTCATTTTAAAATTTTTATATTTTTATTCAACTAATTAATTTTACCATTTATCTTATTTATCTTTAATATCTTGTTTTAATTATGAAATTTCTTGTTTTAATTAATTAATAATTGTTTATTATTCATTTAATTAAATTTGTAAATTTTAATTAGCAATTAATGCTTCTTATTATATTTTATATTATTGAATTTCTTTAAAACTTAAACAATTTAAATTATCCAAATCAAATTCAATACATAATATGTCTTTTAATGTTTTTAATTTGTTATTCTATTCTTATTAGAGTCTTTACATTTAAGCTTTTAAATCTTTGTTTTCATATTCCAACATCTTAACTTGGTTTTCCAAAGTTTATGTTTTTGAGATTTCTAATGTTCTTACAGAAGCTTTTCTAGGAAATTAAATGGCATTTCTAGTTCTATCTATATATTGCAATGTAGATAGTGTTTCATCATAATTTGAATTTGTGGGATAGATAGTACCAATTAAAATGGTTTATGTATTAAGATTAAATCCTAATTATTGAGTGAGTTTTGAATCTTCTAATGATTGTATTTTACCTTTAGAAAAAGAATTTAAACATTTTCCCAAGACTTATAATTACTATGTAGCCCATATAGCCTCTTAATACTTTTATGGTTCAGAAAGATCTTTTGTTTATCTTTCTGGTCCTGCTAAATCTAGAAATTTAATTTAGTCTTTTTAATTTATAATCAAAGTGACAATCAAATGTTCTTTACGCTTTTATTTAGAAAATGCTGCTAAATATTCCCAAACTGTTTCCATATCAAAAATGCTTATTTATGTCATATCATCTGTGACATAATTGCTTTACATATCTAATCCAATGAATTTATAGTTAATTTTAAGTTGATGTTTATCAACTAATAATTTTTTAATAATCAAAGGCATTATTCCAGGATTTTGAATATCTCCAAATAAAGTAAATGATTTTCCACTTCCAGTTTATCCATAAACTATTATCACTTTATTTAATTATTCAAACCCTATTTCTTTAACAATATCATCAGTTGTGGCATCTTGATAAATATTATCAAAAATGAACTTTTCAGTTTACTTAGTTCCTGGTGTCTATTTAGATTTTACATATCTTACCTTTAAAGTGATTTAGAACTCTTCAACTTTGAATATAGGGTTTACGTATTCATAATTTCGAATTCTCAAGAAAATTTAATAGTTCATTTTTTATAATTAANAGTAACACATTATTCATTCATTTTAAAATTTTTATATTTTTATTCAACTAATTAATTTTACCATTTATCTTATTTATCTTTAATATCTTGTTTTAATTATGAAATTTCTTGTTTTAATTAATTAATAATTGTTTATTATTCATTTAATTAAATTTGTAAATTTTAATTAGCAATTAATGCTTCTTATTATATTTTATATTATTGAATTTCTTTAAAACTTAAACAATTTAAATTATCCAAATCAAATTCAATACATAATATGTCTTTTAATGTTTTTAATTTGTTATTCTATTCTTATTAGAGTCTTTACATTTAAGCTTTTAAATCTTTGTTTTCATATTCCAACATCTTAACTTGGTTTTCCAAAGTTTATGTTTTTGAGATTTCTAATGTTCTTACAGAAGCTTTTCTAGGAAATTAAATGGCATTTCTAGTTCTATCTATATATTGCAATGTAGATAGTGTTTCATCATAATTTGAATTTGTGGGATAGATAGTACCAATTAAAATGGTTTATGTATTAAGATTAAATCCTAATTATTGAGTGAGTTTTGAATCTTCTAATGATTGTATTTTACCTTTAGAAAAAGAATTTAAACATTTTCCCAAGACTTATAATTACTATGTAGCCCATATAGCCTCTTAATACTTTTATGGTTCAGAAAGATCTTTTGTTTATCTTTCTGGTCCTGCTAAATCTAGAAATTTAATTTAGTCTTTTTAATTTATAATCAAAGTGACAATCAAATGTTCTTTACGCTTTTATTTAGAAAATGCTGCTAAATATTCCCAAACTGTTTCCATATCAAAAATGCTTATTTATGTCATATCATCTGTGACATAATTGCTTTACATATCTAATCCAATGAATTTATAGTTAATTTTAAGTTGATGTTTATCAACTAATAATTTTTTAATAATCAAAGGCATTATTCCAGGATTTTGAATATCTCCAAATAAAGTAAATGATTTTCCACTTCCAGTTTATCCATAAACTATTATCACTTTATTTAATTATTCAAACCCTATTTCTTTAACAATATCATCAGTTGTGGCATCTTGATAAATATTATCAAAAATGAACTTTTCAGTTTACTTAGTTCCTGGTGTCTATTTAGATTTTACATATCTTACCTTTAAAGTGATTTAGAACTCTTCAACTTTGAATATAGGGTTTACGTATTCATAATTTCGAATTCTCAAGAAAATTTAATAGTTCATTTTTTATAATTAATATAGCAGCAGTATAACATATAATAACCGTAACACTACTAATCATTGAATTACTACTTCCTAACCTATATGAATATGTTCGTTGAGGGGATATTTTAGATTTACTAATTGATTGATTATTAGCTTAAGTATGTGGGAAACATTTCTTTATTTAGTCATTTATGATCCTAATGCTAATCTTATAATATTATAATAACATTTATTTATGTCCATTAAGTTTAATTAGATACTAAATCATTCCAATACAATTAGAATCACTATTTGGATTAGATTTTCAATTATGTTCTTTTAATTTTTTTAGTGCTAATTTTCTTTGAGTATATATCTTTATTAAAATGATTTTCAAATCTTTCTTAGAGCCATTTTCGTTTCATTTCTTATGAATAAGCTTTGCAAACCAATCATTAACTATACAAATACGATAGACATCAACTTTTTTAATTGTTAGAGCACTTCCTTTTGCACTAACATATTAACAATTAAATGAATGATAAACATTATTAATAATTATCCTGGTCCTAATTTTAATAATATATATATTCTCTCTAAGATAATTTATTTTATTATTTCAACAGTTCAAAAGTACTTTACTTAATTTGGATTGGATAACGAACCAATTGTTTATTTGTTTTTAATCATGTCTTAATGTTTTCTTTAATCTATCATATTGAGTTTCATTCCAACTGAATTAATCTTCAAAATTATTATTATAATTCTGATAAGAATAAAATTCTCCTTCAAATATTAAATACACATATTGAGATTACATTAAAAAAGTATACATATTTGGATGGTTACATAGTTTTAATCTTTCTGAAGAATTTTTTAATTTTTGAATAACTCTTTTTTTAAAATGAGGATATTTGATTCCATCTTAAAATACTCGACACGTTAAATATTCAATTTTTTCGTTCTTCCTTCTTTTTGAGGTTTGAATAATTTTCAAATATTATTGAACTTATAATCGTAGAAATTCATAGTTATCAAACGTAATGACTGCACATTAAGCATTTTTTTTTAATGGATTCTATGAGGGCTTCATCCTCATCAATAATGCGACCGCTTTGAAATAGAAAAACATGTCCTTCAATTATTTGTGCCATCAAACTTAACATCTAGTAGGATTGAATATTCAATTGGTTTAATAAATCTTAGAAGATTATTAGATTCTCTTTAGGATAATTTTCTTTACCCTTATAGTAAAGAGTTTTAGTTGTTGGATTTAAATAGAAATTTTATGGGAGTCGTTATTAATTTCAAATATCTGCCTTTAAGAAGAATTAGAAAATAATCAATTTTTAGTTTGTATTTTAAAATAAATCTATGATTGGGTAAATAATGAAGTTTAGCTTATTAAATGAAGCTCATTAGTATGGGTTCATAATCTTTTTCAGATGTAATATTTTTTAGTCGTTGAAATTAGAGTATTTTGGACAAATAATCTTTATTGAACATTAATATTTAGAATATTCATATCAATCTAATATTGGTTTGGTATCTGGTTAAATAGGTAAAAACCAAACAAGCGGGTTTGTCCCGAAAACTTCGAATATGTTTTTCCAGATTCCTTTTTAAATTTGTTATCTTGGTTTACTTTCACAGTACTCAAGGGTTGTGATGTTTTGTTTGATTGCCCTAACAATCTCAGTATTATTGATGATAATACCATAAATGAAAGAGAGTGAAAGCAGTTAAAAGAATCCATAGGAAACAACAAAATAGAAATGTAAAAGACACTAAAAACAACTTAGCATCAGTGGAATATGAATTCATAGTGTCATAATAACAGCGACTGTAGGTAATCATAATAAATGTAATCAAAACCCCTATGTATAGAAATTTAATGAATACATGCATAACCAAGCAAATTAATGAAAAGTTTATAATTACCATAACCAATACAGTTATTTAACCATTAGCAATGATGATCCATTTTTAACCAACAGGTTTTACATTGTCTGCAATGATGACAACGTTTTGGTTTAAAAGCTCTGCAATTTTTACAATGTCTTCTACCTTATTTATCTATGAGTTCATTTTTGAATTTCTCATTTAAATTGTTACGCTATTCATCATCTACCTCTGATGAAAAAGATGTTGAAGTTTAAGATCCTTTCTTATTTTGATTAATCATTTTTTCTTCATTCACAATCATTTAAAGTATCTCATTCTCTATTTTATTTAACCATTCTACAGGTACATAACCAGGAATAGTAACAACGACTCTGACTAATGTAATTGTGAATAATATGAGAATGATATGTAATGATATCGTTATTCCCATTATTTGATTGCTGAAAACATAGTCATTGATGTGTACTAATTGAATCAAGTATGTATTAATCTCCATTAATGGTCTAGAAACATACTCTGATTTTATAAGTGGCATCAAATAAGTCTTTAACATGAATATGCACCACATACCTCCATATAAACTACATAAAAGTATAGAACTATTAGTACAAGAACTGTCAATGGAATCCATGTACCAATATATCGAAGCAATTGCCCTTCCCTATAATATTTCATTAATAAAATAAAAACGTATTTCAATGCAATCAACCTGTAATTATATAATCCAATCCATTAGATTAAAACAAATATGGTTTCGGAGAGAACTTTTAAGAATCCGAAAATTCTGAAGAGAGTTAAGATATTATCATAATAGAACCACTTGATGAATAGAAACAAGCGTATTAGTTTTTATCTTTACTATTAGAATCAATAAAACAAATGCTCTCTATTTGTCAACTTAAAATCAAGCCAATCCTAATTATTCTTCTATTCAAAGACCAGGTTAATCATCAATAATCGATTCAAGAATTTAATAAACAAACCAATCATTTCAATCAGAACATAAACCTTATTTTTAACAATCACAAAAACCTAGACATGAATAACCTATTTCAAATACCAGAGGATATGATTTAAATTCTATCTAACAAACACAACAACAATTCACAAAATAACCATTATTCAAACCTAATGCTAGTCCTTAATAACAACCAATCATTGAAGTATAACCTAGAGTTACATCATCAATAATAAAATAAACTAATAAGCAATTTCAATAACCTATTTACGATAGTGAAGAAGAGATTCAGAAAAATGAAGTTTAACTGAAAACCTCATTAAAATAACCATCCGTTGGAGAATTACCTAATGTTAGTAATTTAACCAATTCTGACATACCTTTAGGTGGAAAAACAGGGCAAAATTAGTATCCACCTCCAAACAGAGAACCAATAGCTTCTGTTTTGACAGGAAAAGATAAATAATAATTAATTGCCAATGCTAAATAATAATTATAAACTCTAGAGCTATTACCTTCAAAATTATCATCTCAAAACTATTCAGGTTAAGATATTTGCGAGATTGTTGTCTAAAAAAATGGATTAATTAAATTGCAATAAGATTTAAATAATATTCTAAGTAATGATCACAATTCAATTATTTTGGTTGCAATTATAGGGTAAAATAAATCAGGTAAAAGTACATTACTTAATGAAATTGCTCATACAAATAGTAAATCAAAATTTGGAAATAATGGAATATATATGTTATCAAAACCACTTGTAATAGAATAAAAAAGTTATTATTTTATAGATTGTTAGTGTACTGATAATTAAATGTTATAAGCTTTTGTTACTTTAAGTTCCTCAACTTTATTATACAATACACTAAAATTAGATGATAATAGTATTTAGTATTTTCCAGTTCTTGATACAATATTAAGATTATTTGGTAATGAATATGCTTTAATGCAATTATTACCTAATTTTATATGGGTTTAACGAGATACTCTCTAAGCTCGTCCAATAACTGAATTATAAGAGTTTCTTGTCAAGGCCAATAAAAGTTAATAGTTTGAAAAATTAATTAAACAAAGGGATGTAGCTTTTATTGCTCCTTAAGGATCATCAGAATATCAAGCTTCAATTTCATCATTGAAAGATAGAATTACTTTAGGAAGTGTCTGTAAATAAGTCAACAGTTACAATTTGAATGGGCCTTTAATGTATTTGTATATGGAATAAATTGTTGATTTACTGAATAAACCAGTATCATTGTAATTAGATTAATTATGGGTATCTATTTGTGAAGATTATACAAAAGATATCTATAATTAAAGTCTTAAATCATTTGTCCAATCAGTTGAGAATTGGATGAAAGAAAATTAAAAAGTTAATGAAATAGAAATATACAAATAATTTAGAGATTTTAAAGATATTTCTTTGTAAAAAATATTTCCTACTTGTTTTTTAAATAATAAAAATAGATCATATCAATAATATAAAAAAACATTGTAAGAAATTCTAGCATTTAAAGAAAAATAAGCTTATTAATTTTGTTTTTATACTAGCTAATGTGATAATGATAATTTATTGACAAAGAATATAAATAAAATGAATTATAAAGATATTGATTCATTCTCTTAAACATTTAATAATATGATAGATTTATTATTAAAGCAAAACTACTAATTTTAATAATGTACTGCATTTACAGAGAGCTTATAACGAAATTATAACAAAATGATAGAGGATCTATTTTCAAAATATTCAAAGATATAAGCAAACTCTGAAGAATAATAATTAAATTTATAATAATCTAAAGTTTAGGTGATAAACAAGGAAGAGGAATTGAAAAAGAAAAAAGAATAAGTAAATTTTTAGGAGAAGAAAAGAAACCTTTTAATTTAGGAAATAAAGGATTTATAGGAATAGATTAGATTAGAGAAAGAATCAATAGGACCTGATGCAAGATAATCTCAATAAGGTCCAAGTGAAGATCAATTGTTAGGAATGAAGTAGAAGATTGCACAAAATAAATAAGAAATTTAATCATTAAAAAAATAGATTTAAGATGCTGAACGTAGAAAGAATGAAGAAGGATGTATCATATATTGAATATCAAATATAATTATTATATATTATTTTGTTCTAAAATTATAAAATATATGAAATTCATCCTGAAGAAATAATTGATATGTTTAATGAATTTAAATCTACTTAAACAAACTAATTGTATTTGAAAGAGTTTTTGTCATTATTATAAGAAAGCTTAATTGGAAAGAAACTGTTAATAATTAATAAAGAAATTGAATAAGAAAAAAAATGAAAATTTGAATTTAAATCAATTTGCAGCTGCTTTAATTATGATTATGAAAATTTTGAGAAGTTATTTTAAATAATTGATTAGTTTCAAGAGATAAATTATGGAGTGTGGTGCAACAATATAAAAATCATGAAATCCAATAGTGATATGAAGTTTTATTTTTAAAATTAATTATTTAAAATAGAATTCATATATAACATCATCTTCTGTATGGAGCCAATTGTGATCTGCGCATATCATTAACTTCTTTTTCTTTATCAGTCAATTAAGCTCTTAAACTTTCAATTTCTACTTTATATAAAGACAAATAGAGAAGTAATTCTTCATACTTTGATCCTACTCCAAATTAATCAGCATATTTAAGTCTGAAATTATATAAAAATAAGATACCTATAAATTTCTAATTCTTTAGTAAGATCTTCTACTATATTTTATAAGCGTTCTATCTCCTAATTTAAATATAAGTTTTTCTCTTTTAATAAAAGTAGATCTTATGAATCTTGTTTAATTAATTTAGTTTTGAGTAATTCAATTTATTCTGAATAAGAGAGATTTAAAAGATTGAGTCTTTCTATTTCACTTGTAAGCATAGCCAATTTTTCATCTTAACTATATCTTTTCTTATTTAATTCTTCCTCCAAAATAGTAACTTTCCTTCTATTAGTTTCCATTTCAGTACTTCTCTCATTAATGAGAATAGACAATCTTTCTATTTCTTATGATAACATAATAATTTTTGTCTCATATTCCTATTATAATTATTCTTCCAATTTATTATAATTAGATCTCCATTATTCATTTTCATTCTATAAATGTCTTAATAATTAATTTAATCTATCATTATCAGATTTAAGTTATTCGGATTAACTTCTAATTAACTCAATTTAATTGAGTTTCAATTTATATTCTGATAACTCTCTAGATTATTATTCAATAAGGATTGAGTATTTCTATCTTTCTGTATTAAGAGTTTCATTCTCATTTCTTCTTGTTCTTACATTCTATTCAAGTTCATTCATCAATTATCTTTAAATATCATTCAATCTCTCAATTTCACTTCCTAATAATACAACTCTCTCTTCTAATTACAATTTTACTTTTTACAATTATTCTAAATTATTTGAATATGTAGTTTATTGTATAATCAACTGTTGATAATCATTTTGAATTTTTATTAAAGTGTTTTCATTTTTGTAATGTTTTTATTAAACTTATTCATTGTGTTATTAAATCTATTAGATCTATTATTCCTTTAATCTAACTTAACCATTTAATCTTTCAATTTCTTATTAATAAACTTAGCATTTATCTTCTAATTATATCAATTATTATTAGTATTAAGAATTGGCTTATATTTAAACTTCTAATTATTTAATTCTTCTATCTCTCTCTTCAATTTATTATTAGATTCTTTTCATTTCTTCCGATAATGTTCGTTCTCTATCCAACTTTGAATTTTCCTGTTTTCTTTAGTTCAATACTTCTTGCTCATATTTTTACCTATAGAAATCTAATTATTAAGCAAATTGATCATATTATTCTCTCAAAATCTAATTTTCTTGTTCTAATTCTTAATTCCTTTTTTTTGTCTGTTCAAATTATTATACTTTTTTCTAGAATACATTATTACTATTTTCAATTTCTTATGTTAATAGTAGTAATTTAGTTTCATAATTTTATTAACTTGATCCAACTTCAATCAAGGTTTATTCTAATTGATGATTTTATTACTTAAATTATTCTAATTCTTTCATTCTGCTATCTAATTAACTTCTAAGTTTATAAACTTCATTTTCATTTTATTAACGTTGTTGATCAGCACTTTGCATAAGCATTTCAGCATCCTATTGACGTTGATTTTCATAATACTGTCTCAATTTTTCTTATTCCTTTTATAAATACTCACAACGTTCTCTCCATTATAAACTTTCTTATTGATTTAATTGGAGAGTGGTTTTCAATTCATTCATATTCTTTTCATAATTTGTTATAACATTAGAGTATTAATTAATTTGAATTTGAAATTCAGATTCTCTATTTGTGTGATTATATTGTAATTGTTATTGTAACTCTTAGTAACTTCTTTCCCACTATTAAACTTCTTAAATACGTGATTCTAAAATGAGAGATAATTGATGATTCTCTTAAACTAACATATCAATACGCTCTTAATATTATGTAATCTGTTCATAATTATTTTATATACAATAACTAAATGATTCTTATGTCCCTAATACATTTATTCTAATTCTCTGTATCTTTAAATCCACATCTCCAATTCCTATTACAATCTAATCACATCTGGATTTTATGGTTGTTGTTATTATTATTATTGATCTCTTAAGTATATTGGAACCATTATACGATTGATTACTTTATGTGTTATTGGAATTGATTTCATAGAATTTGGGGAAACTGCTACTCTTGATTTTGTAGTTCGAATTACAGGACTTTTATCAGTATGAACTTGCATTATTAATATTTATTATAAATATGTCCAATCTCTTAAATGCACTCTCCAAGCTTAACAAACTTTATGAATAAAAGAAGCATGAAATCAACCAAGATTAAATTAAAAAAGCTGAAGGAGATTAATTGAAAGGTACTATTTATATATATCTATTCTCTAGTTGAATAATCATAGTAGAAGCAAACTGAATAATTACCATAACAACAGTAACAATAGCAATAATAATAATAATAATAATAATTAAAGAGAAAGAGAAAGATGCTTATATTAAGAAAATGTGCAGGAGACATTTGGGAAGATTCTACACTTGCAGATTGGCCAGAAGGAGATTATCGATTGTTCTGTGGAAATCTTGGAAATGAAGTGAGTGATGAAGTTTTGGCCAATGCTTTTAGAAAATATCCTTCCTTTGCGAGATCTCGTGTTATTAGAGATAAACGTACTATGAAAACTAGAGGTTATGGTTTTGTTTCATTCTTAAACTCAAATGATTATTTAAAAGCATTCAAAGAAATGAATGGCAAATATGTTGGCAATCGTCCTGTCAAATTGAGTAAAAGCACTTGGCTACAACGCTCTTTACATAAAAAAAAATCTGATGGATTAGTTGGTAAATTTATTAAACCAAAAATACGTAAAATTAAACGTGTAAATATTTCATGATTTTTTTTATGCTTATTTCTATTCATTCCAGTATCAAATTACTCTCTTTTATAATTCTTATTAGAAAAGTACTAATTATATATAAATATATAATAACAACTATTGAATTCTTCTATATGCTTATAAACTTTACTTTATTCATAGACTCTTACATATGGTCATTCATTCTCTAAACCTTGCTTATGCAACAAATACTTTTTCATTATTTAATTTCATTAATTAAAGAAATATTATTTTTATTGTATCATAATATCAATTAGATAAAAGATTCGCAAAAAAAACATTTATCATGTATCAAAGTTTCAATACATGCCCTATTTGCAGAACTCCTATATAAATCTATTTAAATTTGTTCAAAAGTAACTTAGATGAAAATTATATAAATAGAGATTGGATAAAAAAAATCAAATGAGCTAATCTTATTATCAAACTTATATATAATCTATTTATCTGTTACAGATTAAATTAAATTTAGAACACAATCATCATTTTATTTAAGTCTGAAATATTTGAAGTTTAAGAAATATCGAAAAGGATTCAATATGAGAATAAGATTGTAGCATTTAAATAATGAAATAATAGACTCTTACCCAATTTTTCTTTAAAAAATGATGATAATTATAACAACACATATATTCAAACTAAGTGTTTACAAAAATAGTAAAACACTTTTTGACAAACAATATAAGATTTTGAAATTTTGGTATAATTTGTACATCACATCATAATCATAAAAGAAACACTCATTCATAAAATAATATCGCACTTCATTAAGAAAATCCAACATATTTATTTGGCACTTAATTGTTCTATATAATTAATGAATATCTACTTTTTTATTATTCTAAACTTCTACTTTTGTTATTACTTTTACATCACCTGCACCCTTAATTACTACATGTTTTTTATTCTAATTAAAATTTTTTTTGATTTGATTTTCTATTTATGATTCCTAATTTGATTTATAAAACTACCTTCATATATTATTAATATTGTAAATCGAATTCTTATTCTAACTTACTTTATTATTCTGCATCTTTTTTATCTTCTATTAGTTTCTTGTCAATAACCTATAATTAAACATTCTAATCTGGAAGTCTCGATAGTGCTTCTTCAATATTATTAGATTAAAATATTTGCTCAGCTTGATTAATATTCTTAATTCTTGCAAGCCTTGGATCTATCATTTCATACAAATCAAGTAATGAAAATTCAACTATCTATGGCAAATATCGTTTTGATAAAACATATCTTTAAAATTAAACCAAGAACTTTAATAAATCACTTTTCAATTATTTATGATATTCTCTAACAGATTCTACTAAACCAATAACTTAATTAATTCTAAAAGAATCTTCAGGAGGATCTATTAAATCTTATTCGGTTTAAGAGATATCAGAAGCATGTCCGAATTCTATAATCAAATAAAGAAGCTTGAATAGTAACTCTTTGTCAATAATATTGTAAGTATATAATTCTCCAATCATTTTTGTTATTGTAATTCTTCTCTACCTTTTATTAATATTATTATCTTCTAAACCACATAAAATTTCATCTAATAAACAATCTACTACTTAACCTGTAATATCTGGATATTTATCCTTTAGGGCTGCTAAAAGACATGCTACAAAACTTAATGATGAATATCTTCCTTTTATACTTATTTTGAATAATTATTTAATCAAATATTACTTACAATTTTAATCATTTAAAGGAAGCCTTTCCATACTTTCAAAGGCACTATTAAAATTATCTAATTAATCAAAAATGATAAACTTTATGAACTTTTATAATTCAGTTTTTTCTTTTTTTGGTTTAGCTTATCTATCAAAACTCAATAATGCTTAAGTAAATATACTATCTTGATTTTAACCTAATGGCTTTAATTTTCTCTATTTATCCAATTAAGTGAGTAAATATTCAAATTTCTTACATGATTCTCCTGAATATTTTAAAAATCTTCCACAATTATTTAATATTAATGCTATCAATTCTACATTTTAACTAATTAAATCTTCAAGTAATTAAGCTAAAATGTCTAATATTACATCTTATTTCAAAATTTTGAATTTTGTTAATTCACATAAATATCTAAGATATCTACTTTTTCTTTCTATGTAATCACTAGATTTGATTTATCTGTATTATTCTAGAAATGATTTAATCACTTCCTCTTCAAATTCTTTATAATGTTTACATAAAGTGGCAAACAAACGACATTAATAGGGAATAACAATCGTATAATTTTATTTAAAATTTTACAATTCCTCTAAAAGTTTTTTTCTATTCTATTTTGTATTAACAAATTCCAATGCCATCTAATCCACAATTTCTATTGATGAACAATCTTTCTATTTCTGATTTTGTTAAACTGTTACTTAATTTGAATCCGGTGGATTATTTATAGTAATTAATTGACAATATAATTTTCTTTCTTCTTCTAAAAAACAATCAGTGTCATCACTATTTGTTTATTAAAAGTCTCTGCCATTTAAATTTAAAATTTCATTATCCTAATCAGTATCTTATGGATCATAATCACCCATACAATCTTTAATTATTCTATAATTGTCTTTTAATTTTATGAAATTATCTTTTAATTCTTTTATTTTTAAATTGTCTGATTAATCACTCTAATTTTCAGTTAATTTATGTATTTGATTGTATAAATCAGTGAGCATCTTTTCAATATATGTAATATATTCATTTAATATAGTTTCAATTGTATTGTTATGTTTCTTATCTCTAAATATATTTTATAAATCTGGATTATCCATTAAATCTTTTCTGGTTTCATATTTATGATATCCAAAATATTCATATCCAAAATGATTCATAAAATTAGTCATCACTTATATATTGATTAGTAAATAATCTAAAGGTTAACCAGTAGGAAGAAGCATTCTCAAAATTTCAGCAAATTAATCATTTTAAATTATTAATTAATGCAATTCTCCAAACAGTCTCAACAGATTTTTTCTTTTTTGAGCTCTTTTATCTTCATTCTCATAATTTCCTCCCTTCTTTTCTAATAATTTAATATGTTTTTAAGCTGTTTATAAAAGTATATTAGTAAATTCTTCATAACTATTTAATACTGTGCATAACTCTACAAAAAATCTAACATTCGATTAATGTAATTGACAGTCAATTATAGTATTCGCAATTTCTTATAATGACCTATAATTTTATAACCTATTCATACTTTGATAAATCGCATTCCCTTATTTCTTTCAATACACTTTCATATTTTTTCTTTGTTGTTCTATTAGAGTCAGCATCTTTTATTTTGTCACATAACTTTGTGACCTTGTCTTACTTAATTTATTTAAGATTTGCATCCACTATATATTATAAGTTTAATGTTTACATTTGAATTTTCTTAAATTTTCTTTCAGAATTTGCATTTCCTCAATGTCTTGATACTTCTGTTTTAACTCAGAATTTAATGTTGCAGTAATTTTCTGACTTTCCATAATTAATTAATTATTATTCAATAATATGTTTTTATATTACATTTGTATGTTTATGTTTATTTCATCTATCTTTCTTTATTTTAACACTAATCAATTCAAATCAATTCAAATCAAAAAATGATAGAAGTTAATAATAATTTTTTAATAAACAAAGTTATGAATTAATAAAAAACAAAAGTAGCAACAAGAGATGACATACTTAAATATTTATAAAATTGTGCTCAAAATAGAAAATCAAGAGTTGTTGCAATGTACAATTCACAATTGGATATGTTAATCGAAGGTAAAATTTCTAAATATATTCGTAGGTAATGATTAAGATCTAATGGTATTTCCAATAGATGATAGACTTGCCAATAGAGCACATGGAGCTATGGAAACTGGCAATGTTAAAAACTATAGAATCAGTTCACTAGATTTTCATATGAATAGACTATTCAGATCTGCTGAAATTATTGGATTAAAGATTGATCTAACAAAAGAATAAATCAAAGGTACTACTATCATAAATTATAGATAAAATACATGAGATGGCCTTTTTAGCTTATAAGATTTTGGAGAGAGAAAATCATCCAAATATATAAGAATAAATTTTAGTTCTGAAAATATGGGTTTCCACTGGAATTGGAGACTTTGATATATATGGATGTGTAATAAGAATTTTATCTTTAGAATAAAGAATCAATAGTTTATGCTGCTCTATATATTAATGGAAATGTTAATGATGATTCAGATAAAGGAGTTAAAGAATATATTCATTTGGACATGTGGACTTAACCTAATTATTTTTCGAATGCTAAAACAGTCAATTATTTAGAATTAGCTACTATGGCAGACTATTCAAAAGTGAGAGGAGGATATTTTGGAATTAAGGTTGATCCTCAAGGAAATTTGTTAGAAGGTGCCATTTCTAATGTTGCTTTCTTAACTAAAGATAATACATTTGGTTATCCACCTTTGAACAAAACTATAAGAGGAAATACTTTAAATAAAGCTTTAAAAATTGTTGATAGTGATTTATTACCAAAAAATGTTGTGAAAGAAGTTAAAGAAATTGAATTAAACATTAAAAATATTGATGATATAGTAGAATTGTTTCATTTAAGTAATGATCATGTAAATAATCTGAATAATATTATTAGATTATTCCTATTTTAAGTGTTAATGATTAAAACATTGGAAATGGTGAGATTGGACCTATAACTAAATATTTATAGGAGAAATTAGAGATAGCAAGATCCAGTGTGAAATTAGACACTTCTGGAGATTTAATAAGAGGATTTGAGGGATAATAATGAGTATAATATTATTTGGTTAATTATATGAGAAATTCAATATTCTTAATTATTTAATAATTAAATGAGTAAATATGATGTGAAAGTATTCTAAGTCAAAAATTATACTTATCAAAAATCCTTTTTCTTTGTTGCTATTTAACATTTATAGGTAAAGGCTTTAAGGCATTTTCAAATTCAATTTTACACATATCTAATTCATATTATCTGCTTTTTTCATGAAATGAGGAAGTTCGAGTTATGGTTTATTCATCCAATTATTTATTCTTCTCATTATGGAAGGATGCTTTCCTAACATTTTCTATTGGCTTGTTTGTTTCTCCTTCATTTGATACATCTTCATCAAAAATAAATTGATTTAATGTAATTTTTAATAATTATTTTATTTAGCTATTACATTTATAAAATCTATTGTGAAAGTAATGTATTTCTTATGATTTACTTATATATTGTTTAGATGTTAGATGTATTAAAGCCCTTTATTTTTAAATTAATTCCCCAGGAAAATCTGTTCCTGACATTGTAATCTTATAGTCAAATTATCCTTGTTCATAAACAAGTTAAACCTATTCAAATGAATTGTTTTCAACATAATATCTAAACCCCTTTTACAGTAATCCATTCTTATAATAACCATCTTCTAACACTCTTTTATCAAAGTCCAATATTCTACCTAAACCATCAAGTTTATTATTCTTAAACTCACCTATATACATTTAATTTTCATTTATTATAAATCCTACCAAAGACAACAAAAGTTTACTTTTATAGAGCTAAGGATATTGTTTTATGAATTCTGAGAATAGTTTTTATTCTTTGCTAGGTTAACAATCCTTATCCTCATATTAGCCATTTTTCAAAAATGATCTCAATTTCCATTATTTACCATTAAATAGCAATGCTTTATTTATTAATATTGAATTTTGATATTCTCCTATCATAACTTCATTATTTGTTATTAATATTCCTATTCCTTCTATTGAATGGTTCTTAAATGTTGCCTTTAAAATTCCACCAAATGGAAATATCATCATTCCTTCTCCATTGTATAAATCATTTTTCCATTATCCATAATAAAGGCAAGAATCATCATAAACATAAACACCTAATCCAATCTTTTTATAAAAATAATCAAGTTAACCATAATACAATCCATTGTTATATTATATTACTTTCATTATAAATATTTAATTAATATAATTGTTAAATAATGTTCATAATAATTACTTCGAAAAATCCATTTTTAAAATCATTTCTTTTTTCTATCTACAACCTCAGTATCACATAATTACTTAAATGATCAGTCATAAATTAAATTTTTATTCATCTCCAGATTTCTTATACTTCATATTTAAGTTTTTGAAATATATTTTTTTATAATGAATTAAAAAAAATCTAATAATCATTTTGAACTTCTTTTAGAAACCCTGGAAGTTATCTGGATATAACAATCAGGGTTTCTTGATAGAATTACTTTAGAAAGTGGAGTCAATTTTTACTACTATAACAATTTAATTATGTTAGTAGGTATGTGTTTTACTTTATGAAGGAAATTATTATTACTGTTAAAATGCAGCTTAAAAAATTAAAGACAAAATTCATGATGATTTTTATATGCAAATTGATGAATTCCGAAATAATGAAGAAACTAAACTTTTTCATCAATTATTTTATTAACCCGAATATAGAGAAATAAGCAAAAATAACAGAGGATTTTGGATTTATACATTTTAATCTCTTATGAAATAATATTAAAAAATGGAATAACAAGGATATTAATCAAATTTCCCTAATTTACCAAATTATTTTATTATAACATGGTTCCCTAGAAGAAATATGTTATATATTTAATAATAGATTTTTTAAATGATTGGTTATTAATATAATCAAGGCAAATAAAAAGAATAGTTTAAATTTGATAAATAATATAATATAACAGCTTTAGAGGCTATTTCAATATATCTTATTTTAGATGTGTTGGAGATTATGGATTAATTTTAATTAAAAATAGAACTGAAATAAATACCAAATCAATTCTTTCTAGTGATTAAAGCAAATAGTATGAATTCTGTGGAAGAAATATTGAAAATTTTAGAGAATAATTTGGAGAGAAAAAAATTCTGGCCTATAGCATATTTAGAAATTTAATTGAGTTCGAATGATCTCTTTTATTTAGAAAAAGAGTTAAATGATTAGGTCAGAACCCATTCAGGAATTAAGATACATACTTATGAAGATGTGATACATGAATCAAAAAGATTAGATTAATAGTTTGATACAAATTTAAATGAAATTCTAAATTAGAGATTTTGTATATATTTATTTGATAATTAAAGGTTCAGATGAATTATTTATATTTGGAGATGACGATAAATAATGCGAAATAACTGAAAAGGTAATTTAAATAGTTAGAAAACTTAAATAAAAGAATAAATCAGACTTAGTGGAGACAACTTCCCAATATTTTTATTATTAAGAAAGCTCAAACGCTAGATTCTAAAGAAACCCTAAGATTAATTAAAAATAATATTTCCCATTCTAAAATAATTCTAAAAATAACTACAAGGATCAATTTACCTAACATGATAAAAAATAATTTGAATAACAATCTTTTTAACCATCTTAAAATTTTGCGATTAATGTATCGGACTCAAAGTAAACTTACTATTCATAATAAAAAAACACAACTTTTGCTGGTGAAACTTTTTAATAAGATAATTATCTTCCTTTGAAAGATTATAAAAAACATTCGTCAAACTACGTTAAAAACTCATCTTCATGGAAAAATTATAACTAGAAATCTAAAAGGATGCGATATCATGAATAGGCTAATTATCGCGAATAAGCTAATAATGAGGTTGATGTTTCTTTGTATGTTGCAAAATCAACAATTAATTAAGACCTTCAGAATAACTATAACTTCTAATATTCTTAATAACTGCAAGAAGAAGAGAAATCTTCAGAATTATTAATAACAGAAGATTTAAATAAATTAATCTAATGTTAAGTAATTAAAATTTAATTATATTAATTTTAAATTCTTTATACTTAGATCGATAATAAATCTACATAAAAAATTAACTTTACAGAATTTAAGCAATCCTTTGAAGAATTTAAATAAAACTATTATAATTTAAGACCTGAAATAAATTTAGAATTCAGTTCTGATAGTATAAAAATAAATGTTAAATTTAAATAAATGGAAGACATTAATTAAATAAAAAATATTTTCCATAAGTATTTTTTTTAATCAATGTATTATGTTACTTAATATTCAACATAAGCATTGGGTTTAGTGGAGATTTTGAAAAAAAATTTCAAAGTAGAATATTTTTCAACTAAAACTGAATAAAATGGGTTTTTAAGTGAATAACAATTTTTAGAATTAGATAGAGATGATGATGGTTAATAAATGGCTATTAAAATTTCCAAATATTCGTATAGGCATCATTATTTTTTGAAAGAAAAGTTTAATAACTTTGAAATATAATAGTCTTTTTATTAAAATTCTTCAATATTAGATATAAGTAAGTAAGGTGCAAATAGTAAGAAGGTGATTATTATATCAGAAGATTAATTTAAATATTTAACATAAAATTTTCCAGATTTAGAAGCTTGCTAATTGAGAAAATTTAAAGAATATTTTAAAATATCGTTTTATTTTGTTTAAATAGAATATATAGAGGAAATTCTAGAGTAAGCGAAAGAGATATTAAAAAAAATGAATGAAAAGTATGTAAAGTTATAGGTTTAAACAAAAGAAAAAGAAAATAAAAAAGTTTGGATAAAAGAAATTAGAAAAGAGGAAAGTTATTAAGTTTCAAAATTATATTGTTATAACATAATGGAAGAATTTAATAAAAAATTACTTAATGACGTGATAGATATTTAGTTGAATTTAGAAGAATATTAAGCAAATTAGAATTTATCCATGTATTATGAAGCGATAATTGAGTTGGGAAATAGAGAATTGAATGTTGGTGATCCAGGATGTATTGAAACTTTATTATTTAATTCAGATTTTAAATGTATTATTGATTACTAAGATAGATTAACCAAAAATAATAAAGATAATTGATTTACCTTAAGGAGCATTCATCACTGTATGGATTAGAAATTAGAGGGATAACTTGGACGAAGGTAGGAAATTTTAAGTTAATGAAATCCTTCCAAGGTATTTATCTTTATTTCTATTTCTGTAGAGGTTATATCCAGAAAAAATGATAATATAAATATTATCAAGAAATTATAAAAAATAAAATGATAATTTATATATTAAATGAAGAGCTTCGAAATTGAGTTAGATCTAGACGCTGAACATATTATGTGGATGTACCACTTAAGATACTTTGTTCATTATAAAAAAAAATATGATACATTTATAAAATTTAAAGGAAGCAAAGCATTCTTAAAAGGGGAAGATTTACATAGAGTTTAATGTGCTGTTTAGGATGCAGTGATAAAGGCAAAACATGAGTTTATTTATGATTTTTTGATGCAATCAAATAATCCAGATGAGAATTATGGACCATATATGGATTTATTAAGTAATTAGGAATATGAAAATATGAAAAAACAATATTCTGGATTATTTATATTTTCAAAAAGATAGTTTATGCAAATAAAGCAAGATTTAAACGATAAATTTGGTTATATAGTTAATTTATCAAGGCAATATCCTTTGAATTATGTGATTATATTTTTACCTTCAAGCAAACAATCTTTATTGATTTAGAGGATTTAAGATTTAGTATAATAAATCAACAATAATATTGATTAAGGAATTACTCCTTATAATTCTTAATATTATAGTTACAGAAATAGGGATTTGGCTAATAGAAACATATTTAGAAAAGTTTATCAAATAAAGATGAGAGATGAATAAGCAATCCAAATATTTTTAATTTTCGATATAAGGAGAATGGAAGAGTATTTTAAAGCATCATTTAGTTTAAAAGATTATGGTGATTATGTGATATTTGTTATATAAGGGTCATCCGATTCTGGATGTTAAGAGGTGATTTCTACTTTAGAGAATCATTTAAAGCACAAAATATTATCTTAAATAGAAAATGAACAAAGAGATTTTTAAGAGATGAATATGAAAATAGTAAAAATTGAAGAAATAGAATCAATAGCAAATAGATTGGATTAATGTTTTGGAACAGAAATCTTGAAAAGAGTTACAAATAAGTTTTCGAAGAGTAATTTCATATTTACAGATGCGGAATTATTTAATTTTATAAGATAAAAATAAATGAACGAAGATATCAATTAGATTTCAAGAATCACTAATAGTAATTTTTAGAGTGAAGTTGCAAAATAAATAGATAGCCTATTGATATCAGAAGATATCAGTGGAATTTAATTGAATAAATAGAAAGATTTGAAAGAGAACTTATAATATGAATACCTAAACAATAATGATTCTGAAATAGTGATACCAATAAAATAGCAGATTGGATAGTAGGAAATAAATTAATACGATAGTATTTAAATGGAAGAAGAGGAAGAATAATAAGATATGAAATAATTGAAGACCATAAAAGATCATAAGATTGAGACCTTAAAAGATAAAATTATTGTAGAGTTCTTCAATTATAAGGAAAAATCCAAATTTTATCTCTTTTAAAATAACTTTGATGAAGAGTTGTTTTATTCAGATTTTGATGTATATTGTACAGAGAATTACAATTTACCTCATGTTATTTAGCCTGATTCTAGTGAATAAAATCAATTAAAATTTATAATCGAGATATTTTCTAACGAATTTAAAAATAACATAGTTGAAATAACAGATTTTTTAGATCATTACATGAATTGCTAAGTTATGTTAGGTATTAAAAATGCTAAATAACTGAAACATGAAGAATTTGAAGAGTTATGTGATGATTTCAATTGTTCATTTTAAATTTACAATTGTGATCTGAATCCTAAATAGATAGGTTGGTCAAAAAATGAAGCTATGCCATAAAAAAGTGAAAAAGGTAAAGATGTTGCCATTATCTTTTCAAACATAATGCATTGTTTCATCGGTTAATTATAAGAAAAGGTTAATAGTCTTAATTAATTAGCTAAAAAGAGTATTATTACTTTATTGTTTCAATCTTAATTTGAATATGCATATGATTTATGTGAAATTAAGAAATTAGATTTATATTGTTAATTTAATTTTGATGATTGTTATTGGGTTTAAATTACAGCTAATAATCCAAAAGAGATTATCGAGAAAATAAAAGAAGACGATTCCAAAATATTATAGTAGACTTTAAGTAAGCAACCTGTATGTTAAAATGAAGCAATAATATTAGCTAAAGGATTATAGGAAAGAGACTTTTATGATGTCTTTATTCCTGAACTTTATTGTAAATACTATGAAAAGTTAAGGAGAGATTATTTGAATAAATAATTTACTGAAGAAGAATGGAAGAATGTTAAAATTGAGCCTGATGAAAAATTGTTTGTTGTTGATGTAACAGATTTAGGAGTATAACCTACTCATTTAGAGCCAATAATAGAAGTTCTTGCTAGTTTGAATAGTATTATATATTTCACATTATATTATTAGAAAAGGGTAAAGTGATAGAAAATACAAATGATTTGTAGCAAGGTGTCTATTTGATTGGAAGATCAAGAAATGTAAATTCAGATTCATTTGAATTAATAATAAACAATCACATCATTAGGTACGTGTATTAAAGTAATTTGTATTAGCTCCATAATAAATATCAAATGATTAATATATATAACTATTATCATCAATTATGCATTTTAACAATTAAATATGGGCCATTTTGTGGAAAAATATGAAGATGACCAATAATAAAGAGTTAAGCAAAGAGCTCTTCATACCATTTATAACAGTATTCGTGTTATTGATGGTACAAAAAGATGATGATGGTACAGGAGGGCTTTTCATGTCAATTATGGTACCAGTTTACATCCCCTCTTGTTTTGTAGGTTTATGTAGATAATTGTTGGTAGAATATGTACATGAAAAGACTAATAAGTATAGAGATTTATATAAAGTATAATATTTTCTTAAGAATAGATAATGGGAATGAAATTATCAAATTATCGAATTGCATGGTTTCTTACATATATTATAAAAAGCATAATAATAGGGTCAATGATACTCATAACAATATTGTATAAAATGGAATTTTAAGCTTCTTTTGATGTGATATTGTGCTTTATGTTATTTATTATGGCTTAAGTTGGATAGACTCTATTATTATCAACATTTTTCAGCAACTCTTAATTGGCTGGTGAATTTGGGTCATTTTTTCAAACAATTTTGTCAACATTCTATTTTGCATCTTTATATAAATTAGACTATTTGATTTACGTTTGTCCTTAATCAATTATTTCTTATTACTTGATGAACATACTAAAAGATAGCAGTAATACAGAAGCTTTCTATTATTGTGTTATAAGTTTATCTATCCATTTAATTGTTTATTATCAATTATTCAATTTTTTGGAAGAACAAGTTACAAATGGCGGAAAGTTTTTTGGAAAGTGTTTGTGGAAAAGAAAGAATAAGACAGGATATGATTAATTTGAAGATTAAATGGAGGTAATAAGTTGAATATATAAAGATGAAAAGATAATTTGATGTGGAAGGATTAGCATTTACATCAGTTGAAATTATAAAGTTATTTAAGTAATATGGAGATGTTATAGCAATTGAAAATTTAAATTTGGAGATTTATTCTTAATAAATACTTTGTATTTTAGGATAAAATGGAGCAGGAAAAACTACTACTTTAAATATATTGACAGGGTTGATAGAGAAGACTAGTGGTAAGATATTATATTTTGGAAAAAACTTTGATGAAGAAAGAGATGAGATTTAAAAATTAATAGGGTTTTGTCCTTAAGAAAATTTACTATATGATTAATTGACAGTAAAAGAATCATTGCAATATCAACATATGATGAGAGGTAGTGAGTCAGGTTCAGAAATAGAAATGTGGTTAAATCTGATGTAACTATAATAGTATTCAAATTACAAAACTAATGAATTAAGTGGTGGAAATAAACGTAAGTTATAAATTGCCTTAGCTCTGGTTGGAGGCTCTTAAATTATATTTCTTGATGAACCTACTACTAGTATTGATCCTGAATCGAGAAGATAAATTTGGAAAATATTAAAGGAAATCAAATAGATTAATAAAACTCTTATTTTGACTACTCATTTTTTGGATGAGGCTGAAGAATTAGCTGATCGAATAGCCATTATGAAACAAGGATCTATTAAAATCTAAGGATCTCCTGAAAATATTAAAAAAGAATTGGAAGTTGGATTCACTCTCACTTTTGGAAATATTTAATCATCTTAATAGTAATCTTAAATTAAATAATTATTTCATGAATTAGATTGTTCGAGTGGTTCTAAGCTTGAATATGACAATATTAAATACATTCTTAATTAAAATCAACTATTTTCTATTGTTGAGAAACTTAATGAATTGAACAAAATTGATAATATTAAAATCCAGTTAATTTAGAATACTTTAGAAGCAGCCTATCTTAAATTAAACAAAGATAATTTGGAAGATGATTAAATTATCAAGGAGTACTCTTTTCCAATTAAATCCACTAATGATGTGAAAACTAGACAAATACTCTAAATTTTTGCTTTGCTCTATAAAAAATATTACATTCTCAAAAGGAATTTCACATTGCAATTGATGCTTGTATTGCCCATGCTTATTTTATTATTTGCTTATTTTTTTGGATACCATTTATTACAAAGTAAAGATCAAATTTAATTTTTTGTATCACTATTCATCTCGCAATCCTTCAGCCTCAATTCATCAATATTTATCAACACTCCAATTCTAGAAAGAGAACTCAAAATTAGATAACAATTAAAATAAATGGGAGTGTCTCAATTTACTTACATATTTGCAACATTCCTTGGAGATTATGTTATTATTTTTATTATCACTTCATTCATTTATATTTTATCACTTTAAGTAGAGTTCCTCGAATCAGAACAATTACTCAAAATTTTAACTTTATTTGGATTATCAATTATTTCATTTTCATATACAGCCTCGTTTATGTTTAGTTCTAATCAAAGTGCATTTAAGATATTTCCTGTGATCAATTTTCTTTTTTGTTATCTTCTACCATCTATGATTGATTTGCAATTATAAAATCAATACAGCGAATTTTTCACTTACATATTCCCACTTTACACTTTAAATTTGGCTTTGTAGGATAAAAATTAAGATTAAGACTACTCTATATATTTTTTAGTATAATTTGTCATATTCATGTTTTTATATTAAATTTTAGAAAAACATTTAATATTATTTGAAAATAGAAAGAATGTGCAAGATAGTAATAGTAAGTTGTAAATTCAGAATATTCAATTTGGCTATAATTAAAATAAGCAAGTGTTGAAATAAATTGATCTTTAATTATCACCATAAAAAATCTTAAGTCTTCTCGGTCCAAATGGGGCAGGTAAAACTACACTAATACAATTAATAACTGATTGTCTTAAGTTAAAATGGGGAAGTATTATGTATAACAAAAATATGATAATTTCATCATGTTAATAATGTGAAGGTTTATGGGAAGATCTAACAGCTGAAGAAATTCTCTATCTGTATGCAAGAATTAAAGGTAGTATTCGTAATTTGAAAAATGAAATTTCATAGATTTTGAGAATTCTTTCTATTAAAGGTAAAATAGTGAATATGTCTGGAGGTCAAAGAAGGAAGGTTGCTTTGGCTATAAGTCTGATTGGAGATAGTGGTATTATCATTCTTGATGAACCATCAAATGGACTAGATCCTATTTCTAGAAGAAATCTCTAAAACATGATCAAAGCTCATGTCTACAAAAGAAATAGTTCTATTATACTTACTACTCATGATATGGATGAAGCCTAATATTTAAGTGATAATATCAGTTTTATCATCAATGGATAACAACCTTTTCCATAACAAAGTTCTGCCTAATTAATAGAATAATATGGAAGTGGAATCTTACTATCTATCAGAGCCAAGAATAAGGAAGCTCTAGATTAAGTAACCTTGGCTTTTCCCAAACATTAAAAGGAAGGATTGTTAATTGTTATTAAATTGGGAAATGAATATGATGTTCCTACAACAATTAAAATTATAAAAAATTTATGCTAAGAAGATTTGATTGGAACATTTACTATTAAATAAGCAAATTTAGAGTAAGTCTTTTTAAGACAATGCCGAAAATAATATGATGAAGATTGAATACGTAATTTATATATAAAATAATTTTTAATTTATGCTGATAAGTGATTTTTTGGTTGCAGCAAAACCTACAAAATAAAACAAAAAAGACATTTAAGCAACTGAATAATAGACTAAATAGAAAAAGAAACTCAAATTAACAAATAATGTGTTTGAACCTATCATTCATAGTTTAAAGGATTTTAAATTTGATGATGAAAAGGATGAACAATAATAAATTGAATAAATTGATAAATTAAGCAATGCAATTTAATTATAACCTATGCTAAATATAATTAGATTAAACACTCCAAAAACCACGACTTCACTCAAAAAATTGATTGTACAACAAGAAGAAGATTAATTGACCAGACATCTCAAATTTAGATAAGAAGATGTGAGTTATTTATTTACACTCTTACTTAATGAAACTAAATCTTAAATGAAAGAATTGAAAGATGATTATTAAAGCGAAAATGAATATTTGTAATATTTTTTACCTCCATTTATTAATGAAACTCTAGCCTATGTTAAAAGTACAGCTGAAGATATGGCTAAAAAATATAAAAATCCTGCATTACCATTGCCCTTAAGATATTAATTGATGATTGATAGAAAAAACACTATTCTTGGCAAATATTTAGTATTAGAAGCAGTAGAGGGTGATTTTGATTAAGCTGATAAATATACATGGAAAAAAACATGCATTAGTGAATACTTTGAATTTATAGCTGCAAAAAGTTATATCATTTAGATATTCATTAGAAATGAAAGAGAATATGTAAATTTGTTAGGTATCATCTCTAAACAAGAATCAAATAGAGATAAAAATCTAATTTATTTGCCATGGAATTCAAGAGTCATAAACTCTCTTAAAATTCCCAATATTGTGATAGAATAAGGAGATTTAAGAAAAAATTTATATTAATTAAGATAATCCTATGTTCCTTTAACATACCCAAATTTTGATGAATTATACCCTTATTAATTTTTAGTACATCTAAATCCAATTTTCTCTCCTGCAACATATCTTATTGAACTTAAAGCTCTTTTAAATATTGGGAAATCAAAATACATAAATTGTTTATTGTAACCACAAAATTACATTGAACCTCGTCCATTGATGAAATCAGCTTATGAGTTTGGAATACCTCTATTATAAATAACTGAAGAATATTTAAAGAATAATCAAAAGTTTAATCAATCATAAATGGATGCCATTAGACATTCAACCAATTATACACATCCATTCACATTAATTAATGGACCTCCTGGAACAGGTAAGACATATACATCTATGGGAATAATGAATATTGTTATGTAAAGGATGAATCAATTGAAAGAAGATAGTATTATTTTAGCCTGTGGTCATTCTAATACAGTTATTAATGATTGGGTCAGAAAAATCAATAAGGAATTTTCTAAAGCTAAAGTTATGAGAATTGGAGTGGCTGAAAAGTCAGATCCTGATATTTATGATTATTGTCTTGAAATCAAAACTTAAAGATAATTCTTTATGAAATTCACTCCAGAATATGAGAAAAAATCTATTTGTGAATTAATCAAACCAAATAAATAAAAGTTTGATTAATTGACATTGATTCATATCAAATAAAAAATATAATAATTGAATGAAAAAATTTATAATTTGAAAGATTTTTATGATGATTTGGATCCTTAATAACAATATTCTGTAGACACAGATTTGTATCGACTAGAATCATAGAAAAAAGATTTACGAAGATTCTACTCCACTCTAGTGTAAATTCTAGGATAAAACAAAGAAATTTATAAATAGATGATGTTAAACAATCTCTAAGGTATTTAAATAGTAGTATCAACTTTAACAAGTTGTGCCTCTTCCCTTTTAGAATAATACATGGAAGATAAATATGTCTCATTATGTATTATTGATGAAGCTCCTATGTGTTTTGAACCTTCCACACTTATTCCACTCTCTAAACATAAAATTTACAAATTAGTTCTTATTGGAGATCATCGATAACTTGGCCCAGTCATTTATGATAACACAAATGCCTTTGAATATAATTATAATAGAAGTCTTTATGAAAGGCTTCTACAAACAACTTAACAATATATTATGCTTAATATACAGTATCGATCTATGCAAAATCTAAGTACTATTACATCTCATTTTTTCTATGAAGGACAAGTGTAGGATTCAGAATCAGTTAGCAAAATGCAATTTCCTGAATATCTAATCAACAAATTGAATAATTCAAATAATTTTTTATTTTTCGACGTTCATGATGGAACTTAATTTAATAGCAATAATTCATTATCCAATGAATATGAGGCTTTTGGAGTTTTTTATTTAGTATGCTATTTATTATAGGATTATAACCAGTAAAATGAAAAGCCAATTTCCATAATAACTCCTTACAGAGCCTAGGTCAAATTAATAAAAAAATACCTTTTTAAATTCAACCCTTAGCTTTTGGATTATGTAGAAATTGATACTATTGATGCTTTTCAAGGAAAAGAAAATGATATCATGATTATTTCACTTGTTAGAAGTGAAGGACTTGGATTCTTAACAGACTATAGAAGAGCTAACGTTGCTACATCAAGAGCATAATATGGATAATTTATATTTGGGAATTCAAAAGCTTTATTAAATGAATAAAGATTATGGAGTCCCTTATATTAATATCTATATTAAAGAAGACTAATTAAAAATTTTGGCGATGAAGAAGCCCATGATCCAAATTTTTTCCAGAAAATTTTAAGATTATGAAAATGTACATATTTTTTCTAACTTAATATTCTAATTTTATTTCTTTAGTTTAGAATTTATTAGATTTGTTTTTAAGTTCATAAAAAAATGAAATTCTAACATTCATTTTAATTTATAAAAACTTAAATATATATAAGAATATTGTTCCTTTCAAATATTTTAATTGAGAAAACACCATATAATAGAAATCAAAAATTCAGCTTTTAAGCTGGTTTTTATATAAGACCACTAAAGAATGAAGTGGTTTGTTTTACAATCCATTTTATTTAATTTAGTATTGTTATTAGAGGAATAAGTCAGCATCTTATGGATTGCTTATCATTTTACAGTCCTTCCTCTTTTAGTTACTCAATAAGTAGTTTTATAGAGTATGAATCAACCTAGATTTGAAATATACTTGTTGTTCATTGCTTTGTAGTTAGTTAAGTTTCTGCATTATTATTATTTTATTTTTATTTACACAAATTTAAGATAAAGTTTCAATTAATACATAAAAACAGATTAATATATAACTATAATACTTTTTTTATTTTTCCCTTATAAGCCCACTTAATTTTACTATAATTTGCTTCATGAATTTTTCCATTAACCTCTTCATACCTTAAATTTAAGAAATTTTAAGATTTAAAATAATCATCTGAATTTAAGAGCTAATTCATTTGCATAATTTGGAAATCTAAAAAAATCTCATCATTTTCATCAGAATTGGTTCATAGTTATTATTACTTATAACCTTTAGCTATATATTCTAAATATAATTAATGTTTTTCTACTTCTTTATTTTGTGCGTACTAATTCAAGTAACTAATAAATAAGTAAAATAAATAATCAATTTTAAATTATTGTAAAATTTAAAAAGTCAAGTATTATTAAAGGATCAGTATTTCTGTATATTTGAGGTTTAATCCAACGACTTAAGCAATCTGAAGTTGAGTTTTCTATCTGAAAAGATTTAATTGAGTCACAGGTATACGAAGCATTAAGTAAATCATATATTTATTTTAGTTAATTTAAGAATAATTTAATTTCTATATTTTTTAAACTAGAACATTTTAGGAAATTCTATAAAAAAGAATTATTCCAATTTATAATTAAAAATTAAATTTTATAAGTTAAATAACTTAGCCAAAATAAATTAAGTTAAAATATGTGGTGACGAGAAAACTTAGGCACCTAAAACATTTTTATAAGCCAATCACTAAATTTCATAAATTTTTATATATTCAGATAATTTTTTTCAAAAATTTTGATTTATTATTTATCATACATGCATGGTTTTAATTCATAAAAATAAATATAAATATTCTATAAAATTTTTTGTACTTAAATAAATAATTTTCATTTAGCTTTTGATTGATTTATTTTTAAATTATAGTTAAAAGCATTGTTTATAGAGGTCTTCTAGAAAATAATATTGAAAACGATTAGACTTAAAATTTATTTTACATGAAATATCATATATAGAAATGGTAAAAGATTGAGCTGAATAATTCTTGAAATGTATTAAACTGGAGTATTCTTGACCTTAGAGTTAATTTAATAATTAATTAAGATTGATTGATATTAAATTTATATAAGAGTTTCTAAATAAAATGCACCTAAGTGACCTTCACATAAGCAATTACTAAATGTAATCCCCTGTTGGAGAATAGAGATTGTTGTATGATGAGGCATTTGGACAAATAAAATATCGGCAAATTCATACAAGAACTAAGGTGAAAGAAATATTATTGAAAGCAATTACAAAATTACGAAAATACACAAAAATAAAGAACATATAGTTACTCAACAAGCAGTAATTGCAAGCATTTAATGATTTATCAAGTAGTCATGTTTAATTAGTAAAAAAGGAGAAGGAGACTTCCTAATTCGAAAAATAGTATTACTAATACAAATAGCAGAATCTTAGTTTATAGTTAATAGTAATGAATCTTATGTCAATGGTAAGAATAAAAGGTTTAAAAAGTATAAAGGCAAGTCATCCTTTGTTAATATTTTGGAGTTTTTTAAAATTTATATTGGTGCTGCATTTATGTTTTATTTTTCCATTGTCTGATTCATTTATTTACTAACTCGACGAATTTATGTAGTTTTAGTTCCCAATTTTTTTTATAGAAATAATTATCTTAGCAATTGATATCATAATGAGATTAAATGTTCAAATTTACAATAAGGGTACTGTTATAACATAAACAAAATAAATAATCATATAATATTTTAAGAAAGAATTCCTAATTGATTTTGGAGGGTTACTGGGATTGTTGGCATTTTTGTTCTCTTCTTTTACACCACTAAAATATTTATTTATACTTAAAATAAAGGAATTATCAAATTTTATGGAGGTATTTAAATATGAAATAGATCCTAAAGGAAAATTTAAAAGCCATTTAAAATTGATGACCTTACTAATAACAGTAGTATTGTTGGCTCATTGTTTTGCTTGTGTTTGGATAGGAGTTGGTTAGCATTCAATGAGTAATAATTGGATAGTTTAGAGAAATTTAGATAATTCACATTGGCTTGAGATATATTTGAATGGATTATACTTTGCAATTACAACTATGACAACAGTAGGATATGGGGACATAACACCAATAAATCCTTTTGAAGTTTCAATTAGTATTTGTTTAACTCTATTTTCTTCATGTATATTTGCATATGTTTTCAATACGATTACTTCAATTTTAAAAGATTTAGATGCAAATAAAAGAAAGATTAAGCATGATTTAGAGATATTGAGTTTATATATGAAGAAAAGAAATATAGATTCTGATTTATAGAAGAGAGTTGAAAAGTACTATATTATTCATATTAAACAGTTATCTTCGTCTGGTTTACAAACATTAGACTTCAGTTTAGGAGAAGAAGATTTTTAGTAAATTAAGCCCTTAGTTAAAGTAAGAGTTAAATGAATAGGATAAAGGATTAATGTTATTGAAACAACCAGGTTTAGTAAACAATTTTTCTTTAAAATTTTTGAGAGATTTGATCGAGAGCATATAAGAATTAAATCTTACACCAAAGGAACATTTGTCAAATGATATAGGTTTAAATATGGTTTAGAAAGGAGAACTTAAAATATTATTTGGTGACAATTAAACATTAGTTGGGGATTTGAAACCAGGAGATGGGATGGGAGTGAAGTCTCTGTTTAATGGATAGAATCAGAGTACCAGATTTAATTGTATAAGCGAAGGTTTCTCATCTATTTATTTCATTTCATAATAGGAATTTTTGAAAAAGTTGAAAGATACGGATTTAGATTAATATCATCAGATAAAAGATAAGATTATATAGAATAATAATGATAATTTATATGAGAGATGTTTGTTATGTAGAAAATATGGACATGAGATTTGTGAAGAAATATATTTTAATTTGAATAAAGAATTGATATTAGCTAAATATAGGTATTCTGTTAATCAGGAGAGGCAATTAGGGTATATTAGAAAGAGAAAAATGAAATAACGAGTATTTTAGGATTTAGATATGAAAAGACAGAGTGCTACACTATGTTATTAAAAGTCAATGAAAAGTATAAAGATCTTTGAGAAATAGAAAAAAGATGATGATGATGATGAAATGTCTTAGAGTTCAAAGAGCGATGTAAAAGTGTTATAATAAACAAGAGTCGTACGATGAATTAGAACAACAAAAGCATTTTCTTGATGAATAAAAAGATAAAATCACAGTTTATGCTGATAAAGAGAACTTCATGAAAGCTAAAAATAAGGAGGAGAGAAAAAGTGTGAGAAGTAAAGTGAAAGGAACTTCATTAGTAAGAATGTTATAGAATTTTACGACTTTGAAAGTGTGGCAAGATGATTTCTTTATTCTTGGAGATTTTGACAAAATGAAATGTTTTAGAATGTATTATCCAACCTACAATTTTGATCAAGTGATCAAATTTTATAATTAAAAGAGAAAGAAGATGAACAAAACTATTTACAGAGTACAATATGGATGAACAGTATTGTTAAGATTTAAATTTATTATGCTTTTTGAAATATTGTGCATTTTCAATAATTAGAGTGATATATATAACATAATTTTACTAATTAAGTTTTAATAATAATTTTCATCCGTTAATAATTTAATGTATTCATCCATTCGAGAATCACCATAGAGACATGACACAAGATCTTTTGTCTAAGAAATTGAGTTCTTAAAAGCTAAGTGCTTAGAATTAGAAACAGAGAATAGGTTATTGTTTGAAGAATAATAATAATTATAAAGAAGAGCCCATGATATAGTAACGAATGATGCTAATGTGGAATCCTACATTAAAGAAAATAACATGTTGTAGACTGAAAATGAGAAACTTATCAAATTATCAAGACAAAGAAAAACTGATGCTGACTTATGGAAATCTAAATATGAAAATTAATTACAATAAATTTTGTAGATGAAATCTAATTATGAATTTGAAATCAAATAACTTAATGCTGAATTATAAAAAATAGGAGCTGTTTTATCTCAAGCAGAAGCTGAAAGACAACGTCAATTAGTTGGAATTTCTGGCTAAATTGAGAGTTAATCAAATCAAGACTTTGAAAATCTTAAGAAAGCTACCAATTTATAAATAGAAATTAGTGAAAGTTAGATCAGAAAATTAAGAGATCATATTGATGAATAAAATAACGAAATTAGTGATCTTTAATAAAAGATACTTAGATAAAAAACAGAAGATGATATATAAATAGAAAGATTATTAAAGGAAAATGAATTACTTAGAGTAAAAATTCATTAGTAGGAATCAGAAAAACAAAGGGAATTAGAACATTTAAATGATAACCTAAATAATTTCTCTTAATAATAAATCTAATTGTTGAAACATGAATTTGCCAGACAATCTGATGTCTAACAATCAGAAATAGATAAACTTAAAGGACTTCTTGAGATTAAAAATGCTGAAATAGAAACATTACTTGGATAAAATGCTAAAAATAAGTAAATGTTTGAAGATTAAATTAATGATTTAAGAACTGAAATCTAAATTTTAAAGCAGAAATTAATTGATTAAGAAAGACAAGCAAGAATGATTCTTGAGACATCTCTTAAAGATTAATAAAATTAACACTAGAGAGATTAAGATACTTTGAAATCCTATTATTAAACTTAAATTGTTAATCTAGAGAAAGAAATTAATGATTTAAAGGGAATCATTGAACATAAAAATTAATAAATTTAAATTTAAATCGAAGAAAAAAATATCTAAAGATAACAATTAGAATAACTAATTATTGATTTAAGAAGAGAAATCGAAAATTAAAAAATGATTACTTTTGAATAAGAAAAATAAAAGAATAATGAGATCAATGAATTGGATGATCAATTTTAAAAATCAACATCTCTTTTAAATGAGAATATTGATTAGTAGAAATTATAAATTTTGTTTTTGGAAGGTGAAATTGAAAAACTTAAAGAAATGTTATCATAAAAAACAAAAGATTAAGAATCATTAATAGCTTAATTTAATTTACATAAAAGATAATTAGAAGATGACATCAGAAGATTAAAAGATGAAATTCATTCTCTGAAACAAGAAATTTTGTAAATTACAAGTGCTAAGAATTAAGAAATTCAAGATCTTTAATCAAAGAATGATAGAGTAACAATTTAATATAGAGAAAAACTCAGATAAAGTGACATATCTTAGGAATAATAATTGTTAGAAATTAAAAGATTGAGAGAAGCTCTATCAGTTAAGGAATAAGATAATGAAAATTTAGCTAATTAAAGAAATTTATTAGATAAAGATTTAAGAAGAGCTAGAGATGAAATTGAATAATTTAAATAGAGATAGTTAGCTTTAGAAAAAGAAAAGGTATTTAATAATAATTAATTTTAGTTTACATAATTGGAAGATTTGAAAAATAAATTAGAAGCCTCAAATTCTTATTAGATTAGTAATTTGAAAAATGCTTATAATACACAAATCAGTGTGTTGCGTGAAGAAAATGAATAGCTGAAATAATAAATGGGTTAGAGAAAACTTTATGATTCCACTGTGAGAATGTGACTTTATATTATATATATTAATAATATGAGATTGTTGAAATAAAATATTATCAATTTTAAGTGGTTAATCAACATAGACGACCAAATTAAATTGAGGAAAGAGGATTGTAATAAACATCCTTAATTGATTAAAGTGGTAAAACAATTAATCCAAAAGCAATAACAATAAGCAAGACTTAAATAATGATGGATTCTCTTTTATATTTTTTAACTAATCTTTTTAATATTCCAGCAACCAAATAACTTCCACATCCAGAAACACTCTAATAATATTAATGATTAAATTACAGCTAAAATTAAGAATTAGGAAATATGATAACCTCCTGATAAAGCAATAATAAATACGGAAATAAATGAAGTGAACATCACAGTAAAAGTAGCAGATGCAGCAGCTCTTGGAGGATTGATTCCAGTTTCAAGCCAAACAGGTGTTAATACTACACCTCCTCCTAAACCTACTAATCCTCCTAAAAAACCTGCTTTCATACTTGATTTTACTGTGATTTCAAACACATTACCTATCTTATCTCCTTAAAAGTCATTTCCAACAGCTTCTTTTAGTTCTTCTTCTTTCCTAATTTATTGTCTGTATCTTTTAACATTATAAAATCCTATAGCAAAAATTATAAAATTGATGCAATGAAATCCATATCCACAGTAATCGATACCTAAAATTGATGGAATAGTTGCCGCTCCCTTTAATAATGTTAATGCAACTACAATAATCACAGAAAGAGCTATTTCTTTTAGATTTTCGATAGGATAAAGCTATTATTCCTTTTCCTGTTATTGTTACAAATCTTGAGGTTATCTATTATTTTCTGATAAAACTAAATCCTTCATTTCAACTTAAATTAAAAGATCATTTCTTTCTTTTTCCCTGATTTTTTAGTATACACTCTTCGTTTTGAGAAACACATTTAATAAAATGGCAAATAAAAATATCACTATCATTAATTTAGGTAACCATTTTCCTGTTGCCACACCCAAAATTGCTCCAGCTAAAAGTAATGGAAGTGTTATCTAAACCAATTAATAATTGATTAATGGAGTACTTCCATCTTAAATCTAATTATAAATTATTATTCATTTTTACTCTTTCTCTTCCTAACCTTGCAAAATTACCTATGCTCCCCCCAAATAACATTATATAAGTATTCCAAATAGCCTACTTACTTGAACATCCAAGCAAAACCATCATCACAGGAGATACAATAGGACCTCCACCTATTCCACCTGCTTAAGCTAATCCTACTAATGATCCCAAAATAGCATATGAGATCCAAGTAAATGGTTCATATAATGACGGTAACTCATAATCCATAATTAATTAATATACTTTTTAATGTTAAATTTTTTTAAATTCATTTCAATTAAAAAAAGCATCAATTAAGTATATAATTATTTACATTCTGCTTAAAGCTTAAAACTTTCGAAAATCAAATATTATTTGTAAATTTAGACAATCTTTGCATCGATATATAATTAATCAAATCATGTAATCAAATTGGTTTTAATTCTATCGTATCCATAAATGCTCGAACTTATTTTAACGCTGATTGATAATTATTTTGATCCTCTTCCATCTAAGAAACCTATCCTCTTAATCTATAAACTTCCTAAATAAGCACCTTTTTATGACCCAAAAGTTTGTCTTTGTCATCTTAAAGTACCACTCTATCTTATTCCATTTAGCTAATCTTAATTTGATATAAATATTACTATTTTATTGTATTTAGAATTCAATTCTGACAAATTTTCTTTAACATCTTGTCTTTATAGTTCAGAGATAGAAAGTTGATTTTAAAGTATGTTAATTTTAGATTATAATTTTAGATTCACTGATTTCTCATATTTTAACGTGTCTTAAGAATCATTTATCAAATCTTCTAGATTTTATATTTATGCTTAGGATGATTATAATTTAGAAGTTAGAAACTCTTTCACAGATTTCAAAGCTTATAATTAAGCCAAAGCATCTTCTTCTGAATCAAAAACACTATTATTTCCAGAAAAGCTTCCACTCGAAATAACTTCTTATTTTTCTTATTTAAGCATTTATTATTGCTGTTTTGTTCCTCCAACAATATGTTGAGCATTTCTACTTAAGGATAGTAACTTAAACCCTAAAGGGCAAAACATTATCTTTCTTATTGTTGAACAAGTTGCTGTAAATCTATATAGATCTTGATCGTCTAAAAATCCACAGATCCTCTATATTAGTATCACCTTTTTTTAATTAATTTATTTTACTTTAGGTATCTTAAGTAAGAAAGAGCTTTGATTACGCTTGATCTAATCTTCTCTGTGTTTCTGACTAATTTCTAATTCATCTAATTATTCAATTATTTTATCGAGTTTATCCATAAATAAATAATATTATAAAATAGACCTGAATATCATTATCCTTCTGCTCCTCCTGATTTTGATTTTGTGACTGTTTCAAATTGTAAATCAGAATTAGCTCTAATTTCTTTATGGTTTTTTAGATGAGCAAAATAAAAAGCTGTTTATGAAAACTCACTTTAATTAATGCTAGCCAACAGATGTCCTATGGCACAATAAGAAGAGACATCTAAAGTTTTCAATTCTTATCCTTTTCTAATTAGATCATCAAAAGCAAAGTATGTTCGTTCATCCAAATCATTTGCGCATTCTAATAATTCAATACTTATATCCATAGGTCTATTTGGATCATGAATTTTATCTGTAAAAAATAAACTTGCAGAAGTAATCAACATTCCCCCAATTAGGTATCGTATACAAATTCTTAATTGTGTGATTCTTATTTGTCTTTTAAATGAGTTTTCATATTTAGCTTGATGCTATTGTATTTTCAATGATATTTTTTCTTCAATCTCATCAATGAATTTTAATTTTTCATTATAGAAAAATTTCCAAATATTTTTCAACTATTAATAGGTTTTCTTAATCATAAAATGTTTTATAATAATTTTATGATTATAAGCTAAATAAAAAACAAAGATGAATTGCAAGAGCTTAAAAATTATTCTATAGAAGGTAAAGAGGTGTTTTTTGAAGTTAGATTTAATAATAGAGTTAGTTTTAGTGGTTCCTTTTATTATNTTGATTTTAAAGTATGTTAATTTTAGATTATAATTTTAGATTCACTGATTTCTCATATTTTAACGTGTCTTAAGAATCATTTATCAAATCTTCTAGATTTTATATTTATGCTTAGGATGATTATAATTTAGAAGTTAGAAACTCTTTCACAGATTTCAAAGCTTATAATTAAGCCAAAGCATCTTCTTCTGAATCAAAAACACTATTATTTCCAGAAAAGCTTCCACTCGAAATAACTTCTTATTTTTCTTATTTAAGCATTTATTATTGCTGTTTTGTTCCTCCAACAATATGTTGAGCATTTCTACTTAAGGATAGTAACTTAAACCCTAAAGGGCAAAACATTATCTTTCTTATTGTTGAACAAGTTGCTGTAAATCTATATAGATCTTGATCGTCTAAAAATCCACAGATCCTCTATATTAGTATCACCTTTTTTTAATTAATTTATTTTACTTTAGGTATCTTAAGTAAGAAAGAGCTTTGATTACGCTTGATCTAATCTTCTCTGTGTTTCTGACTAATTTCTAATTCATCTAATTATTCAATTATTTTATCGAGTTTATCCATAAATAAATAATATTATAAAATAGACCTGAATATCATTATCCTTCTGCTCCTCCTGATTTTGATTTTGTGACTGTTTCAAATTGTAAATCAGAATTAGCTCTAATTTCTTTATGGTTTTTTAGATGAGCAAAATAAAAAGCTGTTTATGAAAACTCACTTTAATTAATGCTAGCCAACAGATGTCCTATGGCACAATAAGAAGAGACATCTAAAGTTTTCAATTCTTATCCTTTTCTAATTAGATCATCAAAAGCAAAGTATGTTCGTTCATCCAAATCATTTGCGCATTCTAATAATTCAATACTTATATCCATAGGTCTATTTGGATCATGAATTTTATCTGTAAAAAATAAACTTGCAGAAGTAATCAACATTCCCCCAATTAGGTATCGTATACAAATTCTTAATTGTGTGATTCTTATTTGTCTTTTAAATGAGTTTTCATATTTAGCTTGATGCTATTGTATTTTCAATGATATTTTTTCTTCAATCTCATCAATGAATTTTAATTTTTCATTATAGAAAAATTTCCAAATATTTTTCAACTATTAATAGGTTTTCTTAATCATAAAATGTTTTATAATAATTTTATGATTATAAGCTAAATAAAAAACAAAGATGAATTGCAAGAGCTTAAAAATTATTCTATAGAAGGTAAAGAGGTGTTTTTTGAAGTTAGATTTAATAATAGAGTTAGTTTTAGTGGTTCCTTTTATTATAGGTTAATTATTAAATTTTAATCATATGGATTTTGTATTTCGGGTTTATTTTCCTTATTATTTAATAGTTTAGAGTTAACAATTAGCCTTTCAGTTCATAATCCTCATAATTCTGTTCTTCCCTCACATTTAGTTTACACTTCAAGTAAACATTTCTAATCTTAAAGAATATTATAAACTGTTAGAAATTTATTACCTTCTTTAAATAGATGATTCTCCAAAAAACTTTTCGGAATAATTAGATAATCTATAATACGAATTTTTGAAATTATCATAAAATATCTATCAATAATGGGTCTTAATCAAAATTACCAAAAATTGAAAAAATAATCAAAAAAGTTTAAAATGAATCATTCTGTGTAATCAATGATAATTAATAATAACAAAAATAACCTAATCAATAAAATTTCTAAACTAATAGTAAAATTAACAATAATTATAAAAACAACCTTAACTTTAAATAAATAAAATAGTATCAAGATGTAAGTCAAACGAGATTAAAATTAGAAAAAAGCTCGAAAGATGATAAAGATAATTAGGATAAAATTATGGGATAATATATAGATATATTATATTAATTCGATAGAGTTAAGTATTTAACCATTATTATCGCCAGAATAATGTGTCTATTATATTTTATAAAGTATGATTTTAGAATGTCTTGTATTTATAGTATCAAGAAAGTGTATTTGATTTTTAGATGGAAAACAAAAAAAAGATAAGCAGAATTTAAGAAACCTTATTACATTTACTTAAAAAGTAATAAGGGAAATAAAGATTATGAATATTTATAAAATCTCAATCTAGCCATTTAAGTCGCTTACCTTCGTTCCATTATCCTTTTTTATTAATTTAACCATTAAAATATTCTCCAATTCCATGCTATTTTCCAAATTCCCATTGTCCTGAATATTTCCTACCATCAGCTACCTTACATTAAATACACAAATTACGCCATCCTAAAACTCCTTATCCATGTTTTTTATCATTAGAGTATTATCCTTCATACTTTCTTCCATCAGGCCATTTCATGATGCCATTACCATCCATGCTTCCATTTAACCATTCCCCTTCGTATTATCTGCCATCAGACCAAACATATTTTCTGATTGATAATATACTGGATTTTATACCCAAATCCACAAAAATAATTGGATTCAAAATTTCCTTCGTATTTCTGGCCATCCACCCATAAATATTTGCCAAATCCATTCTTTTTACCATTCTTAAACTATCCCATATATTTAGATCCATCAGCAAATTATTCTTCTCCATAACCATCCTAAAAATCATTCTTCCATTCTCCATTATAGACTGTTCCATCAAAATGTACATATTTTCCGTTTCCATGCTCTAAAAAATAACAGTAATCTAACTTAAATCATCTACCCAATCTCCTTCATACCAATCTCCATCAGTATAAATCATGCGTCCTTTCCCATTTGCTTTGTTTCTCCTCCATTGCCCTTAAAATAATGACCCATCTTAATAAATTAAGCATCCTAAAGAGATAGAAATTGGTTTAAGTACCATATCCAAATTTTTCACCTTGATACCAGCAACCTCTATATAATGAACCATCCTTTTATTCATAGACTCCATAAAAATGGCCATCCTCATCATCTATTTCGTATGTGCCCAATTCATCTAAAAGTTTCTAAAATGGTGTTTTAAGATGAAATTACTTCAACTACATAATTTGATGTAGTAAACTGTGCTGATGTTTACCAAACTACTTAAGGATTAGGTCTATGAGTATCATCAGATGTTTCATTATTAGACTTGATTGTCTCTTATTATTATATTTGTTGAGCCTGGCAAAACTGCAATTAATGATCTTCAAAACTAGTAAAATTCTCTTATTTGAATTCCAGAGGCTACATTTCTTCTGTTTTTTAAATATCTGCTGATTGACACTGACAATTCCCCATTCAATATTATAAATAATGTATTATTGTGAGAATTTTAAAATATAACATGAATTATATTACACAAATTCATCTATGTTATCGAAGCATCATCATTTTTTTGAATTATTCCATTTTCTTCATTTATAAATAATTATTTGTGATGTATAAAGGTTTCTATTCCACTTTCTTATAATCTGGACTCTAAGTATATAAGTGTCTATTTTTTTTGTTGCTAATCTTGGGCAATGGTGATCTGTTCACTTCATAAGTACAACTTTAATTTAAAAGTTATGTAACTAATTTCTCTTTTTGAGAACCTTAACTTTGATCTTTCATCGTACTTGGCAAATGTAAATGTTCAGAAAACTCATTGTTGTTCTACAAATAAACTAATATTATACTAGTTTTTTTATCTCTAAAATCTATTCATTTGTAAACTCTGCCATTTAGGTAATTTTTGTTGATTGAGGAATAAAAATTGTAGTTTCTCTATTTTCAGTTCCAAAACACTTCACTTCTTTGAGGAATACTGTTTTCCGAATTTTGTCTATAGCATATAATGATCCTTCATATCTTATGTTTTATTTGGTCAATATAGAAACTCTATTTTATTTCATTTAATTATATATATTGTAAGTTTTATTCTATCTTACATCAATCCATCATTGCATTAAAATAAATAATATATATAATATTTCACATGAATATAAGCTTTCGTTTCAAATAAACTAAAATTTCACAATTTCCAAAAACAGAGGTATTTCAAATTCATTATATATAGAATAAAACTCTCATCAGTATTTCTGAATGTCGTATAAGGTTGGTTCAATTTCAGTATTAAGAATGCTTAAAGGGGAATTTTGATGCATGCTCCTAATTGGAAAAGCTTTTACTTGAATATATGGCTCTTTTGGATGAAATTCTCAAATAGCAAATCAAAGAGGAAATCACATTCTCTTGGAATGACTCCTATGAGCCTGTAAGTTAAATAGATATATTTTTAGAATAAATTCACATAATCAAATTAATGGCATTATGAATATGCATGTAATTTATACAATTTAGGCATACTATTATACCATTAAGGAGAAAATGTACAACAGATCAAAGATTCTTTGACAAAAAGTCGAAATTCTCTTTGGTGTTATTAAAAACTTTAAGAAGTCTTACCCTTCATTAATTCTAAGACCTTACAGTAACATTCAGATCTCTCGGTTGTTCATATTTATATGTTAAATAGTTATGTAATTATTTCCTTCCAAAAATAGGCATCAGCTTTTGGATATAAAAAATTATATGATCATTTCAAATAAACTAATAAAGGAAATGAAGAATTAATGGAGAGTTTAGGTTTTTTGTAGGAGGCTAACAAATTATATGATTCTAGTATCAGATATTTGATTTAATCTAAATAATGCCACAAAAAATAAATTCCACCAATAATATATAATTAATTATTGGAGAAATTTACTAATGATAGCACAATTTCAGAAGTTATCTTATATGTTGAATTGGCAAAAATTATGGCAGACACAGCTAAAGAATTCCCAAAAGAATTAAGAATGGGAAAGGCAATTGCTTATATTAATAAAGCTGAATAGGCTATTACGTCTATCTTCAAAAAATATAAAACAAAAAATTAATTTCTTGTTGATCAATTGTATTACGTTAATTAAAAATACTAGAACTTAGATAGCAGTATAAAAAAAGGAGTATAATTACTTGAATGACAAAGTAAACAAGAACCCTATTGCCAAAGAGTATGAATTATTGCAATTAACTGTGAAATAAGATTTGATAAAGCCAAAGGCACCTGATTTTTATGCATAGAATAATGAGTTAAAACAGAAACAAGAAGATGAGAAGAAGCTTGGAGTAGTAAAGTTGATTGAAGAAGTTAATTCCAAAAAATTGTAGGCGAATGAACAATTAGTACAATTTCAAAATTAATATACAACAATATTCACTTAAAATAATTTACAGTATATGTTGGATGCATTTTAAAATGCTGAGCAGTTGAAACTAACACCTTCTATTTAATAAAAAGTTGATTTCATAAAAGATAGAGGAGGATGGAAGGGTTATTCATAATAAATTAATAAAGTTCATTAATTACAATAGGAGTAGGGAAAACAATTAATTTAGATTAAGAATATCATAGATCAACAAACTTAAATTATGGGTAACGTAGAATAAGGAAAGAAATAAATAACCTAATAATAAATCGAAGTTTTCAGAAAAGTTTTTGATGGTATTAATAAATAATGAATCTTAAAATAGATCTTTAGAAAAGATTATTGGAGGCAAATTACATTCACAAAAACAATGAAGATTAAATTGAGAAAGTGAAGGATCAATTATTATTTATCGAATAGAATAATAATTAAATGATTACAAGCAAGATGCAAACTTCATTATAAGAGTCTTAAAAGTTTTATAAATAGAATATAATACATTTGAAAAGTGTATCTTTATCTGTAGAGATCATAAATAACAAGTTGGAAATGATTAAATAATAATTAACAAGCTTAGAAAAATACATAGATGATCTAAGGTTAGATAAAAGTCTGCTAAATGGAATAGATTAGTTTATGCAGTAATAGATTATGAAAATAATAAACTAAAAAATTAATGGTTATGATTAGATAGTAAATATGCAATAAATAATTATAGTTTTAATCCATAAATTTAAATTAGTTGGAAGAAGTTTCAAAAAAATTAAAGGAGCAATAATTATTTATGGCAATAGCTAATTAAGATGAAGATGCTTTTGAGAATTCATTAAAGTCAATAATTGAAGCCTTTTAAAACCTTGATTATGGTTAACAGTTTTACGAGTATTAAATTATTTTAAAATTTAGATCTGTCTAATTATAAATTGTTTAAGTAAGTTAGGCTTTGCAAGAACTGGTTAACAGAGTTAATTAGTGATTGGAAATTTGTATAATTATTTAAAATTAGATAAAATATTTAATTTATGGATTCTAATTTGCAAAATCTCATAAAGAATTATGCTCCATTATCTGATTTCTGTCCAGACCCAAATTATTAATTTGAAGAGTTTAAGGATAGATTATTCCAACCATTTAGCAGATAGGAAAAAATAAGTAGATGCTGTGATTTTTCAAAATAAACTTAAGTATAAAAAGATTTGGAAGATGAATATGAGACAGTTGGATAGAAAGTAGTGAAAAAGCCTGTGTAAAAAAAGATTGGTTTCGTCCCTTAATAACAATAATAAGTTGTATATCAATCGTATTATTAAACTGGAAAAAAGAGTAAAATGTCATAAGCTGCAAAAAGAGTGATAGTTTATAAGAAATGCAGATTTAAGGATTCAATCTCAATTAAGACAGATTGGATTAGTAATCAAGAAACATAAAAGTAAAATATTGAAAAAGTGTAATATTCATTGATTGACATAAAAGAAATCTAAAGTATAGGAACAATAAAAAAATATAATAAGGAATTTGATAAGGTTAGACCAAATTATGAGAAAAAGATATCAATAATAGGAGGAGAGGTTATATCAGGATCAGTTTAGGATGATAAATATTTTAAGTAACTAATTGCAGAAAGGTAAGGGACAGAAGAGATTCCAACAATTTACACGACTGATAAATTGTTATTTGCAGTTTAAACTCTTAAATATTCAATTTATCCATGGGATATTTTAGTAACAAAGAAAGGAAATTCTTTCATATTTGATAAATGTCCTTAAAACAGAAGTGAATTAACATATTTGGAATTATAAACAATAAATGAAAATATAACAGTTGATATGCCAGAAGATGAAAAGACAGTAAGAAATTATTGTGAAGAAAGTACAATAGCCTAATTGAGTTGGTAATTATTAAGTACTTACAATCAACCTGTACTCTTTTAAAACACATTATAAAATGATGAAGAATGTGAATAAAATGATTAAGCAGAAAGATATCTTTTTTCTGAAGATCTTTGCTTCAAATATTTAGAAGTCTCAGTTAAAGATAGAATTGAAAAAGCTGCGAAAGGTGAGGAAGTAAGAGCTGGATAGGAAAGATTTAAAGTTATAGTGAGAACAACAGTTGAGGCTGAAAATGGTGAAGGATAACCAGTATTAGTAAAATCATTAAATGAATGTGAAACACCTCCTGATTGGAAGAAATCTTTATTATCTTAAGCTGGTATTACAACCAAGTATTTATTAATCTAAATATAATAGTACTGCTTAAGTTTACAATACTAATAATATTGCCAAATGGTTATGTTAAGCTTAATTGTTAGAATGTGAAGAAATCAAAGTTGGATATTTGGCAAGATAAAATTAAAAAGATTAAGATAAACATTCTTTATTATTAGTTGAAACATTTACATAGAGAGATTTGGCAGCAATTATTAATTTTAAGTCTGTTGAAATTTGGTAAAGCGTGAGATACATGGTAGATTATCTTAAGACTTAAGAAGATGGAGTGTATGTGCTCTTAAAATAAGCTTATAAATAATCTATTAGAATATTCAAAGTTAGAGATAATGATGAATTGTAGGAGGATAATGAAGATTCATTATGATATTATTTGGTATATTATTTAAGTAGTAATAATAATTATTAATAATTATGGTTCTTTTTTAAAATGGATTTATTTAAAGGTTCTATGAGAATTAATATTTTTTATTATTCAAAGCAAATTTTGATATTTTGATATTAGGGATGGTGAGTATACATAGATTTTGAATTAAATTAAAAAAGATTTTAATTTTTTCTTGAAACAAATATGGTAAGAGAATGAGTTCTATTTTTCTAGGCTAGAGGACCTAAGAAACATATGAAAAGAATAACAGCACCAAAAAGTTGGATGCTTTCAAAATTAGGAGGAAATTGGACCACAAGACCTTCATAAGGACCTCATAAATTAAGAGAATCAATCCCATTGTCTATTATATTGCAACATAAATTGAAATATGCTCTATATGCTAGAGAAGTCTAAATGATTCTTGCTGATAAGGATGGCAATATTAAAGTTGATGGAAAAGTTAGATCTGACTTTGGATATCCAGTTGGATTAATGGGTATTAATTACTTTATAACTAAAATAAGATGTAATTACAATTGACAAGACCAGAGAAAATTATAGAGTGTTGTATGATGTCTCAGGAAAATTCATATTAAAATCCATTAAACCAGAAGAAGCAAAATTCAAGCTTGTTAAAGTCACTTAAAAGAAAGTTGGACCAAACAATGTTCCATATATTGTTACTAATGATGCCAGAACAATTAGATATCCAAATCCAGAAATTCATGCTAATGATGTTCTCAAAATTGATTTAGAAACAGGAAAAGTTGTTGATTTTATTAAGGAAGAACCAGGTAATATAATGCAATTTAAATCTTAGGAAATATTTGCTATATTGTTGGAGGTAACAATATTGGAAGAGTTGGACTTATTCAACATAGAGAAAGACATCTTGGATCTTTTGATATTGTTCATGTTAAGGTATAAATATTCATTTTATTGTTATTTAATAGGATTCAAATGGAAAACACTTTTCAACAAGAATTAACAACATCTTCACAATTGGTAAAGGAAAGAAATCTTTAATTTCACTTCCAGATGATAATGGTTTGTATTTGACAGCTCTTGAAAAGAAATAAGCCAGAGAACACCATGAAGAATAATAATAAAAATAATGATATTTTAAGTATAGTACATATTTACAAACAAAATAGATAATTATTATGAATTTCATTAAATTTAGCAACACTACTTTTAATTATTTCTTAATTGTAAATTCTCCTTGTAGTCCAATTCCAGTTCGAAATAATCAAATTCGATGAGATCATATAATTTTTATTTTTTTTCTATTCTGTCTCTAAAGGACACTTACTGCTGCCGTTTCTTTTTATCAATCTGATTTCCAAATCTATCATATCGAGTCTTAAGTATTTCATCTTTCTAAAAATCAAAAGATTTCTTGCTTTCCTGAGAGATGCCATCATCAGGTAATGATGGAGCTTGTTTTTCTAGTAAACAGAAATCTGGTTTAGGAGCTTAGCTTTATGATTTCATATTTATATAAATAAAGTCTTAATCGCAAGATTTCAATGTTTTATGATTTAGAATAATACAATAAACAACACAAATCAGAAAAGAAGATTATAATAATGATTTATTTCTTTATATATTGTACATCGTTTGATAATGCAAATCATTTCTTTTAAGCTTTAGCAGCAGCCACTTCATTTCTTCTTCTGACTGCATTTGATCTATTTAAATTTACCAACTTTCTAAGGGCTGCCTTTTGTAATCCAAGTCTTGAAGTACCGAATCTCTTTCTGATAACCTAAGATTATTAATAAAATTATTACTCTGGAAGCAGTATGTACTCCATGTTTAACAGCCAATGTAGAGGCATACACTGATTAAGTGTTTTTAGATTTTCTATCAACTTATTAGAATTTTGTGCTCTTTCTTGCGACCAAATTAATATTATTAATCTAATTTGTTTTTCCTGAGGTTGGAACAACACCAACTGCATTTTGACTAATGAATCCTTAAATTAATTAGATTCACCCTTATACCTGTATTTCCATATGTCTACACTCCAGTGTTATTGAATGGGTCCGTTGACAATGTTAATCCATTTCTCTTAACCAAAAAGGCATTGTTTCCTTTAACCACTTCCCAGAGAACTTATTGTGACATTAATTTTAAAATAGATATTAATTTTTTTCAAAATTTTCTATATTAACTAATTCATTAATGCTAAACCTCACTATTAAAAATATTCTTTGCATGAGCCATCGCATTCTCCGGATGCAATGCATCTTTACATTCTTTTTCTGCCAATATACAAACTACTATTGTTCCTAACTTATAAATTAATCAATCATCTACTTTGATTATAAAGTTGATAACTGACAATACTAATACAAATGTTTGAATTCCATCTGCCCAATTATGTGAAAAAGTTGAGGAATTCCAAAATGGACCCCAGTAAACTAACCAAACGAAATCAATAATCCAAGAATAGACAAACAAATATATCAATCTAATCTTTTATGAAACCTATTCCAATTCACTAATATTTATACAGGTCTATCGATATCCCATAATAAATATGCAAATGCAAAAAGTGGTAAATTATAATCTGGTCTCGCATAGCAAGTAAAACATGAAACGAATGCTATTGCTAAAAATAATTTCTTAGGCCACTCTTACATTTCAAATTATATATATATATATATATATTTATATTTTA
>CAJJDN010000132.1:189432-256390 GCA_905182985.1 Paramecium sonneborni | reverse complement strand
TATTTAGTTTTTAGAATAATTTAGACTCAGGTAAGTCTTTACTTTTATTGATGGTGAGTATTAAATTGATCAATTTTTTTCTAAAGATTTCTACTTAATTATTTTAATGATTTTTTTAATACTTTTGTTTAATAGTAGAGAAAAATATTCTTATATTAAAGAGCAGTAACTTTTATACATTTTCTATTAAATTATTTTAAAGAAAGAAACTACAATAATTTGAATGCTTCAACATTTAAAATATAAGTTCGTTTTAATGAAATAAAAATTCTTTAAAGTCAATTAAAGAAGATTTCCCAAAAATTATTATATTATGCATATGTCTTTTTTGATTTAGAAAAGGATAAACAATAAAACGTAATTATATCTGAGAAAAATATAAATAATATCTATTTTTTTGAAAGCTCAAAATAGATTAATCTAATGAGATGAAAATAATGTAACAAAGGCCACTGGTTGTTCGGAAATAGAAGATTTATGATAAAATTATTTAAATTTACAGTAAAAAGAAGTAGTTATTCATGATTCATAAATTAAAACAATTAAGTTTGAAAAATATTTGTTCTTATTAATCTTTGGGATAATTTAATATATCAGATTGCCTGTTTGAAGTAAAATAATATTATTAAAAATCCTGTTTTTATTTGAGATAATAATAATTTCTAATTTAGAATAATTATTCTGAATTCATTTTGTACTTTCATAAATATAATTTTAATTAATGAATATAACAAAGAATTAATAAAATCCAATACTAAAATCTTAAAATTACATCAGAGAAGCTTTATATTCTCTGATATTTATGGAAACTGGATTTGTAATGGCAGCTGGACTTGAAAAATTTTTGATTTATTCATTAAGAAACGGGTATTTGAAGTTTTTAGGATAAGTTACATAAAATGATATTATTTTTTCATAATGTGAGATTAAATGTTCTAATTAAATCCTTTAAGGTAATATTGATGGAGAAATTAAAATATGGCATCATACAAGTCTTAATCATTCTAAATATATAATGAAGCTTAAAAAACATAATAGTAGAGTTTCAAATATTATAATAAATAGAGAGGAAAATCAAATTTACTCATGTAGTACTGCTTTAATTATCATTTACAAATAACAACAATACAAATATTCAGAGAACATTTTATAAAATGATACAAGCATAAGATGTATTAGTTTGAATGAATCCCTAAACAAATAAATAGCTTGTGGGCTTGATAAATAAATCATTATTTTGCAATAAGATCCTCTGGATTTGAAATGGAAAAAAATGTAAAAAATAGGAATTAAAACAAATGGGGAGAGATTGTGTTTTATTAATGGAAATTAATTTGTATTTTAACAATATTTGTAAAATAAAATGCTTGTATTTGAATTTAATGATGATAATAAATAGTTTTAGAAAAAAAATGAAGTTATTGTAGGTAAGGGAGTTTCTAAATGTGATTTTGGGTTCTAAATGTAATTTTCAAAAGAGAAATAAATAATAATCAATAAAAATACTTCATTTGTAAATATCATAAAGGTAAAGCAAAATAATTAATATATATTGGTATCACAAATAAACTTTGATACTCCTAGCATATTTGGTTCATTGAGTGATGATGGAAGATATCTAATTACATGGGATAAAAACTCAAAATGTATATAATTAAGAGAAATAAATGATTTTATATAATGAACTAAATATATAATATTTTAAAATAATAATTAGATATAATTATATTGAGTTTATCAATATATTAATATCAATATCATAATGAGTAGAAGAAACTGGATTCTTCCACCACTATAAGTTTGGTTGGGAGTAGTCTGAATTTGTACAAAAGATACATTAGAAACTTTAGCTAATGCCCCTGTGTCATCATTTGAATAAAACCAATAAATCTTAAAATTGATAATGTAGAAATATACCTTATATTTTAAATTAGGACTCAAATTAGTAAACCATACTTACTAGGTTTAATTTTAGATGGGGCTTGAATAATTAAAAAAGAGAAGAAAACTCTAATGTAAAGATCTTCCAAGAAAGTTAATTGATTTTCTAATTTAAGCGATTGTTGGAAGTTATGCTGTATCAGTTTGTTCTATTCCTATTCCAACATATCCTTTAGCTTTATATAATGTAAAATTCATAGTTGCATTAATAGATCCTATTTCTGGATTAGTAAAGTTTAAATCAGGTTTTATTGATTGATCTGGTTCAGAATATGTAACATCAAAAATTGTAGGATCTTCTTCTGGATCTATGCTCATTTTATTGGATAGTAAGGAAATGAATGCTTTTTTGTCATTTAAAGCTGTTAATACAACTTAATTTATAGTTTCATCCATTAAAGATAAATCTGGTTAAAAATATATGTAGTAAGAAGTGGAAACTCCTGTTAAAGTGCTAGCAACATCATTAGAGGATAAGGAAAGAATATCAAGAGTTTCTATGTTGCACATTTAACCTTTAGCATCAGTGATTCTATTGTAATCAATAGTAAATATAAAGTTGACTCCACAAATTAATTCTAATTATTATATTGATGTTAAAGGACTAGAAAATGTAATATTTAATTTTATTCCATTTCCCCCATTGAATCTTGTTTACCAATTATAAATAAGAGCTTCACTAGATACACCTACTAAGTCAGCGCAATAAGCTTGAATAGTATAATCTGAGAAAGACTTCAATCCACTAAAATGTTCTTAAGCAATACCATTTATTAATTAGAAGCCATAAATTTTCCATTCTACATCACTAACATTACGTTGAGTTCTTGAATACCCTTANTCTAAATGTGATTTTGGGTTCTAAATGTAATTTTCAAAAGAGAAATAAATAATAATCAATAAAAATACTTCATTTGTAAATATCATAAAGGTAAAGCAAAATAATTAATATATATTGGTATCACAAATAAACTTTGATACTCCTAGCATATTTGGTTCATTGAGTGATGATGGAAGATATCTAATTACATGGGATAAAAACTCAAAATGTATATAATTAAGAGAAATAAATGATTTTATATAATGAACTAAATATATAATATTTTAAAATAATAATTAGATATAATTATATTGAGTTTATCAATATATTAATATCAATATCATAATGAGTAGAAGAAACTGGATTCTTCCACCACTATAAGTTTGGTTGGGAGTAGTCTGAATTTGTACAAAAGATACATTAGAAACTTTAGCTAATGCCCCTGTGTCATCATTTGAATAAAACCAATAAATCTTAAAATTGATAATGTAGAAATATACCTTATATTTTAAATTAGGACTCAAATTAGTAAACCATACTTACTAGGTTTAATTTTAGATGGGGCTTGAATAATTAAAAAAGAGAAGAAAACTCTAATGTAAAGATCTTCCAAGAAAGTTAATTGATTTTCTAATTTAAGCGATTGTTGGAAGTTATGCTGTATCAGTTTGTTCTATTCCTATTCCAACATATCCTTTAGCTTTATATAATGTAAAATTCATAGTTGCATTAATAGATCCTATTTCTGGATTAGTAAAGTTTAAATCAGGTTTTATTGATTGATCTGGTTCAGAATATGTAACATCAAAAATTGTAGGATCTTCTTCTGGATCTATGCTCATTTTATTGGATAGTAAGGAAATGAATGCTTTTTTGTCATTTAAAGCTGTTAATACAACTTAATTTATAGTTTCATCCATTAAAGATAAATCTGGTTAAAAATATATGTAGTAAGAAGTGGAAACTCCTGTTAAAGTGCTAGCAACATCATTAGAGGATAAGGAAAGAATATCAAGAGTTTCTATGTTGCACATTTAACCTTTAGCATCAGTGATTCTATTGTAATCAATAGTAAATATAAAGTTGACTCCACAAATTAATTCTAATTATTATATTGATGTTAAAGGACTAGAAAATGTAATATTTAATTTTATTCCATTTCCCCCATTGAATCTTGTTTACCAATTATAAATAAGAGCTTCACTAGATACACCTACTAAGTCAGCGCAATAAGCTTGAATAGTATAATCTGAGAAAGACTTCAATCCACTAAAATGTTCTTAAGCAATACCATTTATTAATTAGAAGCCATAAATTTTCCATTCTACATCACTAACATTACGTTGAGTTCTTGAATACCCTTAAAATATGGTTTTATTATAAATTTCTTCTAAGGGAATATAAGTGATATCCCCTCCACATCCGATAACCCAAAGGAGTGTTCCAATATTATTGCATTTAAATGCAAATTTGATGTCATTTTTATAGGCTACTGGTTAGGAATCAAATTCTAAGACCGGAAAATCTGAAGGTGAAGCAGTAATTTCAATAATAATATTAGGTGGTGGTTAATAATAAGGGGCACTAACACCTGTTAAAGCAAATGATAATTCAACTTTAGTTTCAATTTCTAAGACTGTATCATTATTATTTACTTACCAAATGAATTCATATTTATCAAAATATAGTTTATATAAACTAGTTCCTGAGTAGATGATATTCTAAGGATTGTTAGAAATGACATTCAAAGCTGAATTATTGTTTATGATTTGTATACGTAAATCTGACATAGGGTAACAATTTTATATGTTAATAATAATTGGTTATGTAGTACCTCCTTAAGGTAGAGTATAAGTGGTTTGCTGAGTACTTAATTAACAAGGGGAATTGATGATATTGGTATAAATGTTAGGTAAAACACTGACATAATTAGATCCACCTGTTAATTTAGAAAATTTATAGACTGAATAACCTACAGTAATGCTAGGATCAGCTCCAACAAGAAATTACGAGTTTTTAGAGCCACTACTAGCTGAAAGTATAGATGGAAACGTTTTTAGTATGTTTCTTTGAAATCCGAAAGTTTCTTTAAAATTTGATTAAGAAATTGGTTGTAATGAAATCAGTGTACGATAAGTACCAATGAAAACATTAATGATTTTGGTGGTTTCATCAATAATATTTAAATTTTCATCTCTTTCATAATTAAATAATCCACCTGACCAGATGACATCTTGTTTATCTTCTTAGATTAATGACAGAGGAGTGGAATAATAAAATGCTGATGTAAATTTTACTTTATAATTTCCACTTTAGATAATATGTACCTTAAGTCTAAAATGATTGATTGGTTCATCAGGGACTTTGGCTTCTGGCAAAGGAATGTTTCCTAATTCAATTGAATACTGTTTGATTAAATTATTAGCACTGTCTTCTGATAAGATCATGCGAACGTATTGTCTACTGATGATTTTACAAGCAGAAGTAAAATTAGTTTTAGTGATGTCATCATCTCTGTTAATTTAACACGTTATTGTAGAAGCTCTACTTAAGGAATCCATATAAAAAGATGGGAATTCTATAAATAAGGTGTTATCATTCATAACTGAACCAGATGGTAATAGCAATGTTAATTTATGAGTTTAAGATGTTCTAATATAATAACTACTTAATGTTGTATCTACTACTTCAATAGGTTATGTTTAGTATTCATCTGATAGTGTATCTGTTAGTATTTCTTGCATATAAACCCCGTTGGTAAAATCATCGTCTTTATCTATACAAATATAAATTGATGGTAATAATGGCCAATGTAATCGATTTGGTTGAGATAGAGTAATTCTTAAAGTAGCTACTTCTTCTGGTTTTATTACCATACACACATCTATAATGTAAATTCCATCCTTTAGAGCACAATAACAAAATGTATTATTTAATTAGCATGAGACAAATGGATTCAATGAAATTCCTTCATGAAATTGCAATTTAATTAGGTAAGTTAACAGTATTTTAAGATCTGCATTTTTAATAGCAAATTCATAAATGGCATCAAATCCAGGACTATTCAAAGTTTTAGATTGTAACAAAATTTATCCTTTTGGAATATATGATATTGTATTCAATTATGAATATCCTATTGGTGTGCTACTTTGAATAGTAGTAATTCCAACAGAATCAATTAATCTCCCGATTAGAGATTCTGCTGAAAATGCATTTGTAGGAGTCTCAAAATTTTTGCATTTCATAGTAAATAAAATATGATGTGGATTTGTAATGTCTTAATTAAATTTGATGATAATATTTGGCATTGTCGAAGTATCAATAGAATAGATCAATTTTGATAATTGTTAGCCTTGGTAAATCTGGCATTTTAACTTATTACTTTCCATATTTTAATCTCTTAGAAATCCTAGAGATAATAAGATATATTATTAGGTAGATGAGAGGTATTCTCTGGCACTCTACAATTTAAAATCGAAGATCAATTTTCCAACACCATTTTGAGTGGGTGTTTCTAATTTTAGATTACCAACATAAAATATTTTACCTAATTAAGTGTTCTACAAATTTAATAAATTATAATTGCATTATTCTTATAATACTGCAGGGGTATCATAAGTATCACCATAAGGTTATGTTTTACCACTCCTAATAGTTGGCACATAAATCTAAACTTTGAATGGCTGATTACTACCAAATGATGGTAATCCATAAGTAGATTAAATCATAAAAGTTAATTAAATGACAGTATTGGCTTGTATTACTTAAGAAACAGAGCTTGTTAAGGAAACAGTGATTATTGTAGCTGTAGATGTATATGTACACACAATATTATTAACTCCTTCAATGGAGCATTAATTAGTTGATGTAACAATATTAACACCACTTATTGCAACTGTAAAAGTGATAACAATTTTTATAGATCCATAATAGATTCCTCCTATTTTAATTGATGAACTGAATCTAATAGGAAACTAGAGTCTTTATTAACCTAAAGAGTTAGTGAATATCTAACTAGTGCTGTCTAATTTACATGTATACAGTTATCTATCAATTACACCTGAATCTTATAGTGCTGCTTGTAGGATTCCTTTAGAGTTTGACAGTGCATATGAAATAAATGAACCAATTTTTGTATATCTACCATATAGTATAACAACTTGATTGCTAATTTGTAAAGGATAATGAATCTGACTATCGAAAGGACAAAATGTAGTATAAATATTGGTATTATACACAAATTATACACATTCTAATTAACCAAAATATGATTGAATAGTAGCTTCATCAAATACATTTACATCAATACTAGTTAAAGTTAAGCCAGCTCCAATTTATTAGTTTTAATTTTATTCTAAATCTACATTAGTTGTAGAGGTTGTTGAAATCTCTAAATCTAAATAAGCTGAAGCATCCTTAAATTTGGTTGCATCAATGTGCATATCAAATACAAATGGTGCTCTCACAAATGGGAATGTTAAATCAGCTGCTTCTACACTAAATTAACTAGCAAGAAACTTTCTGGTTTCTCCTTTGACAGGTAATCCAAATGGTCTATATACTTTGATTGGAATGTGAGTTAATATTCCATCTATTTAGGTTGTTAATGCAATATGAAGAGTATAAGTCAATCCTTGAGGAATTATTGGAATTAAGATTTAATTAGACTTATCACAAACAACTGATTGATGTAACATCCAAGCCTCAGAAGGTCCATTTTAGGCATTAAATTTATGACAATCTGAATATGATGTAAATAACTTAATTTTTGAATCAAAAAAGACTTGAATTTTATCAAAAGACACAGTTAATGAAGGTATTTTAATTCTTAATAAAGTAGGAATAAAAGAACCATCATTTCCTGTTGTTGTACCCATATAATAATTCACAAAACTGACTTACAATTCATTTACTCGATTAATTGTATATGCATTAATTAGATGTTAACTTATTTTAGTTTATGTTGAGGAATCAACTTTATAGAAATTGATAATGAAATCTAATAAATATTCATCAGCATACTAGGATGATTATACAAAAGTTGGTGAAAAAGTAACTGGAATTCCGATAATCCCTTATTAACCAGGAGTTGAAGCAGATGTTCCTATAAAGTTGTTATTCTCAGTAACAAAATTACTGGTACATCCTCCTCCTGTTATAAAAGTAGCTATTCCATAACCTGTATTAGAAGAGGAATAAATTTAATATGTATTTTGATTTCCAATATCACATAAGCCTTTTGAAACACATATAAATTGTTCATCACTAAACACACCACCACCATCATTCGCAATATACTACATTTTCTTTGGAGCATTCTATTAATCACTATGTAACACAGGACTATTCATCATAATAGTCATTTTAATATAAAAATTAGAAGCTGATAGACAGTTTACTACAGTGCCATCCCAAATTTGACTATTTAACACCTTAATAAAGAATAACAGCATTTTGTCACCATTAACAATACCAATTGTACCAGTACTTCCAAAAACAGCATCAACATTTGATAATGTATCAGTAGGGATTGAAGTGACTTGAGTTTATCCCAAAAGTCCTCCTGATGGGTTGTGCCATCCAGTCAAATCTAGAAAATGACTATCTTAAAGATATGTGATAGTAATTCCTGGATTTTCTAAATAAATATATAATGTATTTGGAGTAACAGTCTATTCCAAATAAAAACTTAGTTTACCAAATTCTATTGAAACTGAAGCTGCATCATATAATGCCTTTGTTGAAATAAAATAGATGCTGGATGCAGAGAGTGTTCCAACATTATGACAAAGAATGGAATCAGTAACAAATTCACAATACACAGGATTTTCATCATTAAAGGATGGAAAATTATGTTTGGTTGCATAACTTAATGCATGAATACAATTTAAATTAACTTTAACAACCAATGGAAAGACCAAATTTGCTGAAGATTAAACAGAAAAAGAAACTTTGAGTGAATTATAAGGTCCTTTCATTTGGGCTGAATTTTAAAGTCTAAATAATCCAACTTAAGTATCAGTTAGATCCTCTAAATAATCTATGCCCCATAAATAATTAACTCCTTCAAATTGTGTTGGTATTTTATCTACAACAAACACATTAGATCTAAATCCCTTTTCAATAATCCGATTACCCTAAGTTGGAGATTTAGTCACAACTCGAATGTCTCTTCCAGACTCAAATCCAGGATTTTCAACTCCAAATTATATTTATAATTAAGTATTAGAAATTATATCATCTTATGTGATTAATTTAATTGATTTTTCTGTTGTTGAACAAGTATAACTTTAAAATTTGCTCCAACATGATTTTGAAAGTATTTTAAAATCATTATCATCTATTCCATCAGTGTGTTAGCCTTAAACAATTTGCAATTCAATTTGTGCTCCATATATACTCTATCTTGGAGTAATAAAGATTGTGATAACATATTAAGCACCAGGAGATTTATGATTTGGATAGAGATGGTCATCAACAAAGAATGTAACAGTCATTCCTGATGGAGGTAATTCATCAACATTTAAATGGCCAGCTCGATAATTGTAATCATAAACCATTGCATTATCATCCAAACTACTTATAGTCCTTAAGATTATTGGTTCATAGTAAAATCCACTCTCTACTGATGTTGGATATATCGACAATATATACCATATTGCAGCATCCAATTGTACTGACACCTTAAAATAATAATCCAATGAAAATGATGGCTAAGTTATCAATGAAGCAGTGCTTGTCTATACCAGAACACCATCTAATGTTGTAATTTTAAAAATAACTTCAGACATCTGAAACCATTTATTATAACTATTACCTATGTTTTATGTAAATCAGCTCCTCCAAATTAAATATATCCACGATTTATCGTTGTTTCTAAACTAAATGGAATTTCTATCAGACTTAGCTTCCCCTCTATATCGTATTCATAGCCAAAATCCCATGTAGATATGTACCCTCCCTATACTAAGTAAATTAAAAACAATAAAGTATTAAGCATTATAAAAATTATTATAATTTTAATATATTAAATAATCATATATCAATCTTTCAAAAAATCTAATTGACGAGTTAAACCCATATTCTATCGTAATGTTTTCTTCACAAAAAAGTTCAACATATTAGGAGATTTCTTCATTCTTTATTGTTCCCCCCTCCTACGTAATTTAACTCCTTTTTAAATGGTTTCATATACAAAGGAATATAATGAGAATTCAGGCAGTAATCTCTTTTTACCAAAAAACTTCTGCAGTTTTGAATATCTATTTTATATTACTTTTTACCTCTTTATAACTTAATCATAATTATATGAAGGTTGATAAAATTCATAAATTTTAATTTTCTCAAATCCTAAATGAAATTCATTCTATTGTATTAAACTTTAAGCTTAATTTTATTAAGTAAGATTTGTTGTCACAGTTTAATTACGTTAATTAGACAGAGTTCTAAATGCTTAGGATCTACGAGATTTGATGTTATTGCTTGCATTTGAATGAGTCTTGATAATTAAATCAGATTATATATGATTTCCAACTATTTTTTAATCAATAGAGGTTCTGTTATTATGAAGAATTCTTTATTCAGTAGAAATTCTTTAAGTCTTTAATTTCTTTCTAGCTGACCTTAAATTTTAATAAACTATAGAAGGTTTAGAAGGCATCCGCTCAATTACATCTAAATTATTTAATGATTCATCTGAGTTCTCTATCTCCTATACAGTCTAAGCTAAAAATATATTTGCTTAAAATTCATACGTTCTTTATTAAAATCATTTTAAATTCCAAATCCTGCAGTTTATAATGTTTATAGAGCTGTCTTACTTAAGTTTTTCTTAAAACTCATCATAGACATTTATTTAAATTCATTGTCTTCTTAATGAGGTTTAACATCAATTAAAGATTTAATATCTTGAACTAATCACATTTATATTGTTACTTTATTCTATTTGTTCGTCATCTTCAAAAAAATCATACTCATACAAAGCTTAATTAGGTGAATCAAGATCTTCAGTCTATTTCAATCTAAAATCATTAATATAATTAACAGCCTTAACTTAATTGAGTGTTAGATTAATTTTAGAATTAATTTTTTTTTGTAATCTAAAATATTTTTTATTTCGTTCTTGTTTGATAGGATAAAGTTCTTATTTAATTACTCTTTCTTTATCAATACAAAAATGAACATAATTACAATTAGAGATCAAATGTGTATTACTCTAACAACTAAAACATTGTAATAATAATGGAGTGTAATCTCCAAAATTTATTTGATCTCTGATGGCAAAATATTTCTCTTGATCATCTGGATAACTCTTTAAGACATCAAGAAAGATTTGTCTTTTAATTTTAAATACTCTTGTAAAGCCTCTTGAAATTGCAGTTGCTGTTCTAGGATTACCAGTGAAAAATGACAACTCTCCAAAACTATCATATTAAGTATAATTTTTAAAAGAATTTCTTTTAATTTTCTCATTAATTTCCATACTTTCAAATATTAATTCTACATCTCCTTTTGTTATAATATACAAAGCACAATCATCCAAATCATTTAACTAAAAATAATTATAAAAATAATACAGATATAATCCGTTCATCTGGAGAATAAGATTATTCTTCCATATATTACAATAGATGTTTTACTAAAGACTCTGAAAATGTCTTAACCATTATTTTGCATCTTCTCAAAATATTTCCTCTTAATTAAAATCTCAATTCTTCCTATAATTGCTTACTTAATTTACTCACAATATCACCTACCTCATCGTCATTTTATTCTTACTCTTCTTTCCAAATATATTCCAAATAGCTCCTAATTTTAGTTTATAAATCATATTAAATCTTATTCTTTACCATAAATTTATTTATAAGACTAACGGTTTTACTATATTCCATTGAGCTTTTATAAATGTTTGTAACTAAAATACCAATACTGTTAACTGAATAAGCAAAAACAATTGATCCAATAAACATAGTAAGATTATTTATTAAAAGTTCTAAATCATTTTTAGCTGTAATGTCTCCATATCCAACTGTAGTCATAGTCATTGTTGCCCAATAAATTGCCACATTATATTTTGATGCTATTTATTTTTCTCTCATATTATATGCATCAAGCCAAGAATATGATTAACTAAAATTAGCTATTCCATGCCAAAGACAACCAAAATTATGAACTACACTAACAATCACCAACAATACTTTCATCAAATTAACTATATCATTCATCATTATACTTAAATTGAAAAATCTTTCTCATATTATAAATTAATTACTCTTATAATTAGGCTAATATTTTGTTTATTTTTGTTACTCTTAGTATACAAAATATTAGACACAATATTATTTCTATCATTATTATTTCAAAATCTTTTGAGCTCAAACTAGGTAAAAAAAACTAAATTGTGATTGTTACAAATGAAACCGCAAAAATAAATTATAAATTAATACTAAATCAACAAATGCATTCTTCTAAAAATAATTCCTTATTACTTTTTAACGATCTTTAATTAACTATCCTTTATTAATAAATGCTATGTTCATACCAACACCTATGTCTAAACATAAAATAATCATCAATATAATTTCAGCTGTTAGATTTTCTTATTCAGAATATAATTCACTTAGATGATAAATCTAAAATGAAATCTTAAAGGGCAACCAAAAAAATATTAAAAAATAGGTCAATATTTAAAATAAATCCCAAAATATAAGAAATTTGCTATATGGTGTGAAAACATCTATAAATCCAAAAAGTTAATAACTCTTATTTACCTCATTTGTGTCTGTTCTCAATTAAAGATCATCTAATTAGGAAATTTAATATTATGTTAATTAATGCAATTATCTAACATAAGAACGATTGTATAGGTTTTTTATGAAATTATTTTACAAGCTTTTAGCTATGATAATTTTAAGAAATTTTGGCTTCAAATTTAAAGATCCCACATTCTCACTTACCATAGATGGAATCTCTGGCTTTTTATTTAGACTGGTCTATGAATTTAGGAAAAGTCGAGGAGATAGTGCATTCAAACTGCTTAGACTTATAGATTAATAATCTCCATCTTAATTTCCTACTCTACTGCTAAGAAGAGGTGGAATTGGGCCTTTGAAATCTCCTTCATAAGAGTGATTAGACATCTCAATTAAAAATGGCAATTATATAAGAAAATTTATAGATAAAATAATTAGATTATTATGAATAAATTAATATTTAATAATTGCAATCATATTTAAAATATATATGATAATAGTATTTTTCTTCACTTTATGTTTTGCTGGTAAAATGCTTAATATTCTCTTGAACAATACGATTTAACCAAGCTTTATATGTAATAACTCATATTTCTCATAGAAATCGGTATTTTTCTGATTACAAAATTTAAGTAATTCCTGAAACTAACCTTCCTGAAACTGGTTATATAGAAATAATATTCTCTAGATAATAATAACAATCAGATTTAGGAGAGATAACTTATTGAAAATATTGTATTATAAAATTAACACTCCAATTTTGAGTGTATCAAATACTCTTAAAATATATAACATTTTTAATCTTGGAGAAGGAGATGGAATTAATAATTTCTATATAAGAAAATAAAGTTTTATATTTTGAAAACTATATTTTCCAATTATTAATATTGCAGTTCATGCTTAGTTTCATTGTTTATCCCCCGAAATTCCGATAGTTTGGAAAAATATAATTTAGCGTTTATTAATACGAATAAATTACATTTAGGTTTCTTTTAAATTATTTTTAATTATATTTTATCTAAAAAATAATTCTAATCAATTTTTGATTCTTTTTATTATTCCATTTTTTATTAAACTAAAACTTCTAATCCTAACCTTTATAATTTGAACATAATTTTCTATTAGATGAGAAAATTATAAAAAATTTAATTATATATAATTAATCTCATCTAACATCAGTTTATGTAACAAATGTATAGATTTTAATGATTCTTCTTCTTGAATTTTATATTCTTATTATAATTTACATGATTTCATACAATATATGAATTTTCATTTACATAATAATAGCATTTAATTATAACAGATTAATAATATTGAATTATTTCTAAAAATGATTAATGATGTTCTTATAATTGATGAGAGATTAAAATAGTTGTAAGAGGAAGTAGAGATGATGGAATAATAATATGGATTAGTGAAGAATTTTAGTTAAAGGAAGTTGGAAACCGATTAAAAAAGGAAGATAATTAAAAATAATAAAAAAAAAATAATAGATATTAAAATTTATAAAATTTTGTAAAGCAACAAGAAATTAAACAATAAAAAATGAAAGCATAATTATCAAATAAATGGGTTGTAATATTTTTAGAGAAACCATCAATAATGCAATTTTATGATGTTGGTAGATTTCTTCCTACTCTTCAAAGTCCATATGATATATAAATTAAACCAACTATGCCTAATGATGAGAATGTATACGAAACCTATATTGATAATTTAAAATATGATTGATAACATATAATTCATACCTTAATACTAATATTTTATTGATATTTTTCAAAACAAAAAGCAGTAAACTCCTTAATTTTGAATATTCTTAAAATACATTTTTCTTTAAATGATTAAGTCTTATTATTTGTTTATTTTCAATGAATTTAATTGTTTCATTATAATTTAAATTATAATATATTCTAAATAATAAAAGTAAAAAGAAAAATATATGGAATCAGATAGATCAAATTAATTACAAGAATTCGTAATATTGTTTTCTACATAGTTATACGAAAATATAAAAAGTTTTAAATTTAGATTCATAATATATTTGGGAAATATAGGTAGCATTTGGAGAAGATGAAACAATTAATGATAAATAGATAAAAAAATATCAAAAAAAGTTTAGAATATAATTAATAATGAGATGATGGATACAAATAAATGATTGAAAATAACATTTTAACAATGACAAGTTGAGGTAATCAATATATTAGATTTTTAGAAGGATGATAAAATAATGTTTATACATTGGAATTATCTTATTAATCATTGCTAATAAAACTAAAGGATATGTGGATGACAGTTGCATAATGATTAAATTTTAAATAAAACATGTGAAGTATGGGTATCGGAATAAACCTTTTTAAGAATCTAATAACAAATAAATATGCATTGTATAACATGATCACATATTTAAATAAAGATTAGAAGTAGATTGAATTAATGATTAATGATCAATGACAAGGACAAATATATAAATTAATGAATGAAGATTATTTTCTAGAAGATATTAATGGTTATTTAAGAACAAGATAATAGAACTTAAAGGATTAATATGAAAAATATATAGGTATGATTTTGTATTCTAAATAGATAATGTCATAAATGTAAAACAAAATTAACATAATTACTGAAACAGTTTGAATTGATAAAGTTGAATGATGAGTAAATCGAGAAGTGTAATAAAAAGTAGTAAAATAAAGAATGTTGAAGTTACATGATTGAATGAAAGCTTAAATATAGATATAATTTATTATACTCAATTTACGTTGTTTATTCTCTTTGTTTTGTAAAATTAAAACACATTATAGATGAATTTACCAAAAATATCATTTTTTGATGATCCAAAATCGTAATTGTGGATCAAGGAAGTTATTTAGATGTCTGATCCAATAATAAGTGGGACTCTTTTAAAAAATTCAAAGAAGGGAGTTCAGAAAGAGATCAACTACTTTATATAAGATGGAAGATTAGCAAATAATAAAAAGTATATAGATCTTTAGAATGTAACATTGGATAAACTAAAGAATTATGGTTTCAAATTGACAAGGAATAGAAAAACAATAGAGTTGTTTGCCCATAATGAATAAGCACAAGTAGTATGGTATGATTATCTGAAATCGTTTTGCATTTAAAGAGGGTTTAACAATGTTTACTCCATAAACAAATTAATAGGGAAAGGTAATTTCGCAAAGGTAAATAGTAGTATAATAATGAAAAAGGTTTACAGTGCATAAAAAAAGTGTGATCAATCATTGTACGCTGTTAAGGCATTTGACAAACTGAAATTTCAAGACATTCGAATTGATAAGGTAGAAATGAAGATTTACATATTATAAGCCTGCATTAATAAAGGAGTTATCAATAATGAGAAAGATGGATTTTCGAGGTGTGATCAAATTGTATGAGGTTTATGAAAATGACAATTACATTTTTTTAGTCTGTGAATTATTAGAAGGAGGAGAACTATTTAATTAGATGAAGGGTAAGGCTTATGATGAAAAGACTGTGGCTAACATAATGTATAGAATCTTATAATCTATTGATTACATCCATTCTATGGGAGTATTACATAGAGACATCAAAGTAAATTATCATTTTATAAATAGCCTGAAAACCTTATATTACGAACAAAAGGAGATATGACAGATGTTGTTATAGCGGATTTTGGTTTAGCAGACTATTATAATCCAACTGGTGATTATATGTTTAAACGTTGTGGCACTCCAGGATATGTTGCACCTGAGTTATTATAAGATAAAATCTATGATTATAAAGTGGACATCTTTAGTGCAGGAGTGCTTATGTTTATAATGTTGACAGGTGCATCACCTTTTAAGGCTAAATCTTATGATGAGATTGTAATGAAAAACTACCATTGTCAAATCGAATATAGTTTAATAAACAATCATCCTTTGAGCGAAGAAGCAATTCACTTATTAAAATCATTACTTGAAAAGAATCCAGATCTCAGAATCAGTACAGAATTAGCAATTTAACATCAATGGTTTTAGAAACAAGCAGACTATTAATTGCATCTGTAATAATTTGTTATAGTAAAAAAAGTGAAGAAAACTTACCAAGACACAAAAGAAATTCAGATTTGTATGCTAGAACACCATTAATGGGTTAAGAACTCAATTAATCATTAACATCTACTCCTTTAAGTGTTACTCCTTAGATGAGGAGCAAGTCAAACACAGCTGATATTAATAGAGAAGAATAAAATGGAAATACATTCAGATAATAGAGTTAATCAGTTAAAGTTTAAAAATAAGAATGCATTTTGGAAGAGAATGACTATAATGTTAATGAAGATGATGACATTCCTCGTAGCAATTAAATCAAAATGTATTAGATACAACCTAAATTAAAGAAGAGTAATAGTTTGATATCTATTATAGATTAAGAAGAATAATAAAAATACAATGTAGATAATGCTAATAGCATTCGTGGATCACTTAAATAAGCTTTTTGAATAAAATATATTATAATTTCATTATTTTGTAATTTTAACAATGTTTCCTTACTTTATTCCTTAAATCAACCATTTTTTAAATTGGGAATTACTTAAATACGATTCAACAGAAACCTTTAATCCTTTTTCAAGTCAATTCAATAGAATGATCTGTACAAGCATGGTATAAAGTTCCTGATTCAATTCATCTTAATAGTACACATTATAGATTATTCAAAGCCAAATATAATTATCATATTAATTAAGCTAAATCGGATATAGGCTTTAGATTAGAATCTAAATTCTATTGATTCTATTAACTATGAATTTACTCGTCCTCTTTAGCATCATTTTTAAATCTTATACTCATTATTGGTTATTTATTATTATTAAGAAGAGCAGCAATTAATACCATTACTGAAATAAGAGGATTAAATTGATAAAAAATGAAAAAGAGTTCTAATGCCATCAATTTAGGTATAAATCATTAGCACAATTAAGAGGATTTTAATAGATTACTAAATTTCTGATTTCTTAGAATAGTAGAATTCTAATATTTACATATGAAAAATTTGAAGTAATTCTGGAAATTGAATAATAATTTGAAAAATATTACTAAAGACATTGTAAATGTAGTATTTGAAACAAAGAAACTGTCATTGAATAATTATTAAGAACTTTAATACATCAATTTATTATTTATAATATAAAACTGAATTTTAATTCAATTAAAAAAATATATCTAGAATATTCTTCATTCAATATTTTTACAATACACGCAACAATAATACCAAGACAATATATTTATCTATGAAATATTTCTTATTACTAGCACTAGTACTGATTGTCTTATCAAAATAAGAGATTTAAGAAGTTGATGGTGTCTTGTAACTTTCAAGAAGCAATTTCTAATAAGCTGTTGATGAGAATCCAAGATTGATAGTAAAATTCTATATTGACACATGCAGATATTGGTATACATATTAAAATAATCTTATAAAGTAAGAAGATGAAACCAGTCTATATTAAATTAGCAGAGATGTTAAAAGAATATGGATTTGTGTTAGGTGAAATCAATGCTCATGAAAATAAGGCTTTCACAGCAAAAAACAATGTAAAATCTTATCCAACACTTAAACTTTACAAAAATGGTGTTGTTTAAGATTTTCCAAACTAATCTGACTCAGTTGATTTATTGTTTGAATTTGCTCTCTAAAATGCTTATGATTAGTTTACTAATTTAAATACTTAGGAAGAAGTATATAAAATATTTAATTAATCTTAGATTGATCTATTCTTAAAAAGATGTAATTTTGCATTACTCAAATATGTTAATAATGATGATGATTTAAAATAATTTAGTGATGAAAATATTGGAGTTAAATTTGGTATTGTTGTAAATCCAGAACTTTAACAAGCTCATTCATCAAAATATACATTGTATCATAAAGAATTGCCATAACCAATTAATTATGATGGTGATATTGATGGATTAAAAGAATGGATATTAACAAATGGTTTTCCAAAAGTTTTTACATTTACAGAGGAAGAATTCCTTAAGGCTGAAAAAGATAAGATTAATTTGATAGGAGTGGCTGGTGTTAAAAACAGTCCTCTACATGAAACTTTAAAGGCATTAGCAGAATTATATAAAAATAAAATTAGATTCATCCTTATTAATCCAAATTTAGAATTACCTAATAAGAGATTCTAATATTTAATTAAAAAGAAAGCCATAGCTAGTAATGCTGTTTATTATTACAATTATAAGTAATTTAACATTTAATATTGTATTTAGTACTAAAAAAACATATACAAAGGAATTTTCAGATGAATCATTAGAAACACATTAAAAAATAGTAGAGACTTTAATTGAAGAATCTAATAATGGATAAGAACCTATAAAAGCTGATTCTGACAAATATTTCAAAGGAGATGGATAAGTTCATGTCTTAAATACTGAAAATTTTAAAGAATAAGTTTATGACAATCCAAACCATGTATTTGTTAAATTTTATGCTCCTTGGTGTGGTCATTGCAAAAACTTAGCACCTATTTATGAAGAATTAGCCTCATAATTAGATAGACAAGATATTGTGATTGCTGAAGTTGATTTTACAGTTGATAGAATTGAAGGTATTTAAATTTAAGGATATCCAACTTTAATATTTTTTAAGAATGAAGGAGGTTAAAAAAAATAAATAGAATACGAAGGTGGAAGATCAGTTGAAGGAATGAAAGATTTCTTATTAAAAAAATTAGATAGTAATTCTAATAGTGAACCTCAAATTAAATTAACAGAAGAATCTTTATCAGTAAATGAATCTGATAGAGTTGAAATTCCTAACGATGGACAAGTTATTTAATTGACATTAGAGAATTTTGAATAGACTGTTTTAAAAAGTAAATAAGATGTATTTGTCAAATTTTATGCTCCTTGGTGTGGACATTGTAAAGCTATGGCAGCAGAATATGTGAAATTAGCCGAATAATATAAAAATAGCAAAAATGTTTTAATTGCTGAATTAGATGCTACTATTCATAAAATACCAATTGTTGAAGTTAAAGGATTCCCTACTTTAATACATTTTAAGAAAGACTAGACTAGTGTAAAACAAATAAAATATAGTGGTAAAAGAACAGCAGAAGCGATAACAGAATTTATTGAAAGTAATATTAATTCTGCTTAAAAATAAGATCTGTGAATTATATGTTAAAAAACAGTATTATTTTATATTTTCTTATTTTAGTATTTTTTGTAATTTATACAAACACTTTTAGTTTAATATATATATATAAAAAAATCATAAAATATTTTATAATTTTTTTATCAATCTTCCTTTCCATGGTTTCTGTTAGATTTCTTTGACTGTAATTTATTTACCTTCATAATCCATCTATTTGGTAGTTAGATATTAACCCTAATAGGCATTGCAAGGAAGAATTTCTTCGGGTTTCACGAACACCCTAATAGGTTTTTGATTTTTTTAAACAAATGATTCCTAATAGACTGAACGCAATTGATTTGGAAATATTTTTGTAATAGTTTAACTATTTAATATTTTATTTTTTTAATACTGAAATTATTTTTACTTGATATCATCAGCTGTTGGTTAGTTTTCATCTTTGATTTTCCAAATGAATTGATTTCGATAATTAGTTCTTGCCATCAGATTGGTTTTACCAGTAGTACGAAATTGGGGAGCCTTAAAAATATTTGGAGTATAGTCCTTCCAATTAATAAAAGTGAGCAAGACTATTGAATAGAAATTCGTACATTGTTAGTAGTTTATCCAGTAGGCAAGTTGTGAGATTCATACATAGATTTAGAAGATGTTCTTGGTCTATCCTATGGTATCCATTTATAATTATCTCTCTAAGTAGAATTGAATTGCATTGATGCTACTGGTAATCCAATATTATCATAATGAGTTTGTGTTATTATTGGAGTACAACATTTATTTTATTTTGGTACATAATCAAACCTATTAGAAGTAAGCATTCCATATGCATAATTTAATTCTAATTTCTTTTTGTATTAACATATGCATTTATTACATGTACATTTAGCACAAGCACATTAAGCAAAAATATGGCATAAATATGACTGATTCTCTTCAACATATTGTTCAATATCTGGTATGTCCTTAAGGTCTTCTTTAAATATCTATTTGAACTTCTACTCATCACAATAATCTAGCCAATCAAAATCTATTTCAAAACAAAAAGCTTGAGTAGTCGTTGAAGATTAATGTGAGACTGTAGATTTTGGTGGAGCCATATTCTCCAAATTCGTCAAGTTTAATTTATCGATAAAAGTATTTCTTAACTGTTCTGCAATCTTATTTGGTTTTATTATTGCTCCATCTTTCTTATTCTTGTAAAACTTCTTTAATTAAGGCTTTTGTAACAGACTGTTTGCTCTATTACGAAGTTCCTTTTCATTTAGTGAATCACTAAAACCAGAAGACTTTGTCATTCTCGCTTATTCTATCTCTCTTCCAATTGATACATATGTAGATTTCTTCGACATTTATTATTATTAATTATTTAACCCTTTAAATGAATAACAACAACATGTATCAATTTTGCAGAGTCAATTGGCCAAAAGGACTTAAATCATTCAAATCAAAAACTATTCGTTTAAGTTAAGATGTTGTTACATTTCTTAAAGAAGATGGCATTTTTCTAAATGATGCTTGGAAAAAACCTCCTCTCCAAGATAATGGAACAAAGAGGTTTCATGAATTAGAATAAATTATCAATCAAATTTTGGATGATTATGATAATGTCTTCATTAAATTAAATTGGAGGGCTCCTCTTGATTGTTAAAATACATTTTAAGATATGTGCTTTTCAGATATGTATGACATTATGATGGCTCTAAAATATTCTGGAATTATTATGGAAATGATAGAGGATTATGATGAATTTGTAATTGATCAAAATCATCCTGATAAATGCTAAATCGTCGATTAACCCTCAAAAGGATATTTATTAGAATTAAGAAAATATTATAAACTCAGACCTAATTCGGAATTTAGATGTTTTATTAAATAGAAAAAACTCATAGCCATCTCTTAAAAAAATCTATACTTAATTACAGAGGATGAGAGTGTTAAAGATAAAATTCAAAATTATTTCAATAAAATAGTTGATTTAATTGATATCGATAGTTATGTTTTAGATGTTTATATTGACATTCCACCTAAAGAAAATATTATTTTAGTTGATTTTAATCCTTGGTAAGAACATACAAGGCCAAAATTATTCACCTACGAGGAGTTGGAAAATATGGAAGAATGTTAACTAAGATTAGTAAACAATAAGGAGATGATAATTTAAGAAGATTATAGTGGATATAGAGAATCCTTAGATTTAGAAACTTTAATTTAATAATAATAGTAAGAATAATAATTGTAATAATAATAATAATAACAATAATAGGAGGGGTAATAATAATAGTGATGATTATAATAAATGAATTGTAAATTATTTATATATTAAATGTTGTACAATACAAAATAAGATGATCATCATTCAGAATATAACCATCCAGTTTTGCAAAATGTTTCAGCAAGAACTAATGATAGAATAGCCATGAGTTTAATTAGAATATTCAAAGATGGACCTGATGTATCTTTAAGGGGATCGCCAACAGTATCACCTAATTATTTTGTTTAATATAATACCAATAACAGCAGCCTTATGTTCATCTGATCCCTTCTTCTTAACTTCTCCAGCTTCATTTTTATAAAATCCAGCTTCAATATATTTTTTAGCATTATCCCAAGCTCCTCCTGTATTTGATGCAGAGATAGCCATCTAAACTCCACTGATTAAAGCACCTGGTAATAGGCCAGCCACTGCTTAAGGTCCAAATAATAATCCAACAGCAGTAGGAGTAACAATAACCTAATTTTAGTTTGATAGATATATACCAATAATCCTGGTGGAATCATTTCTTTTAATGAGGCTTTAGTTGAGATAGCAATACAGGCTCTAAAATCTGGTTCTTCAGTTCCGGCATAAATTCCTGGGTGTTCATGTAATTGTCTTCTTACTTCTTCAACCATTTATAAAGCAGCCTTTCCAACTGATTTCATAGTGAATGCAGAAAAAGCATATGGTAACATGGCACCAATTAACAACATTGCAAAGATAATTGGATCATCAATTTTTGCACCTACTGCATAAGGGTATTCATCCTCATCATTTTTAAATGTTTAGATTCTTGTCAAATAACCACCATAAAGTGATAATGAGACTAATGCTGCAGATCCTATAGCAAATCCTTTTCCAATGGCAGCTGTAGTATTACCAGCAGCATCTAATGCATCAGTAGATGTTCTAACATCTTCTCCCAATTCGCTCATTTCTGCAATACCACCAGCATTATCTGAAATAGGTCCATAAGCATCAATAGCTAATCCAATAGTTAAATTAGATAACATTCCTAGAGCAGCTAAGGCAACACCATAGAATGATAATAATTTCATTGATAATAAAGCTGTGACAGCTATTGCAATAATTGGAACAATTGTAGATAAATAACCTAAAGCTAATCCATAAATAATGTTAGTAGCAGCTCCTGTTCCACATGATTTAGCAACTTCTCTTACTGGAGTATAAGAATGGGAAGTCATGTATTCAGTGAAATATCCGATTAATAAACCAGACCATACTAAACAAATATACAATAATTAATTACATCCCATCAATGAACAAACAAATGCATGCCATGGCTTAAGATTTTCTAATAAAGGTGTTCCATCTGCTTAAATCATCATATAATCTGATGGCAATGCCCAATATGAAATTCCAATAATGATTGGTGATAATGCTACAGTTGACAATAAAAGTTATAATTTAAGAGATGATTCAATTTTATGAATATCAGTAACTTTTTGAATGAATACTGCATATCCAGAAACCAGAATGCAAATACCAATACCAAAAGCTGATACCATCAATGGATACATTAATTCTCCAATTGAAATTGAAATAATTCCATCACCACTTATTACCCTTAATTAAGTTGATGAAACAACTAAAGCAGCACAAGTAGATTCAGCAAATGATCCAAATAAATCTGCTCCCATACCTGCAATATCTCCAACATTATCTCCTACATTATCAGCAATTGTTGCTGGATTCTATCATATATTTCTATATTTAAATACCTTTGGACTATCTTCTGGTAAATTCTTTTCTACTTTACCAACCAAATCAGCTCCAACATCAGCAGCCTTGGTATAAATACCTCCACCAACTCTACCAAACAATGCAAATGTTGATCCTCCTAAACCATAAGCAGCTACATAATCAAACATTGATATCAAGGTTCCAAGATCTCCTTCTTCTACCAAGACAGAATTATAAATGATGATGATAAGTGATAAAATTGATAATGAAATTGACACTAACAAGAATCCCATAACACAACCACCTCTATATGCCATCTAAATGAATTTCATTCTATATGTACTTAAAATGCATCTGCTAAAGATCTTATGGCACAAAATGCTGTTCTGAAATTTGCTGCTGTTGCTATTGCCATACCCAAATAGCCACAAAGCATTGATGTTGCTGCTCCCAAAACAAATGCTAAAGTTGACCATGGGGATACAAACTAAAATATTACATTATAGAATTACAATCAAAGCTACAGCCATTATTGCTATAAAAACACTACAGTCTGTATATTCTTCTCTCAAAAAGGCTTGGGCACCCTTATTATTAAATCAAAATATTTACATCAGAAATATGTTCTCCAATCTCTAAAAGTGTTTCGATTTTCTCTTATTCTGCTCCTTATAATTTTTCTGTCAGACCTTCATGTTTATGATGAATTTCTATCTTATGAACTGCAATCCAATTAAATATTGCCCATGCAATTCCACAACCACAAGCTATAAATATGAAAACTAGTGCTGTTACAAACTCCATTAATATTTTAATGTTTAAAAACAAAATCTTGATATTGCGCAATAAAAATATACCAAAAATTAATCACTAAATCCTCATAGTGCGTAACATTCTAATTAATTAAAGTATATTATTTGATTTATCAGCTAATCTTAAATACTTCTAAACCTAATAAAAAACAATATTAAAATGTATAAATTTAATAAATTTCGATTTATTCAACGAATATTTTAGATTTAATTATTTTATGAAAATTTATAACTCTTAATAAAAATAAATATAAATCAGATATTAACCATCATTTGTATGTTACAGAAAGTTCTTTAAGTAATTGGAGTTGAAGAAAACGAAGAATAAAAAATGGAGGCAATTTATGATGATTTCTAAAGGCCTCCAAAGATTTAGATCGCAATGATGCATGCTGCTGCAACTAAATTTGCAAAGACAGATCCTAATATTGACCTTGATAAAACCAATGTTTGTCCTTGTTGTGGATTACCAACTGTAATTGAAGAAATTCCACTATGCTCATCAAGGAAAGAATTCAGTTTCAATGGTTCAGGAATCGCATTATATTTTGATTTCTTGGTGTTTTCTGGAGTTCTTGTTTTTACTTATATGTATTAATATATTAAAATATTATTAGTGCTATTAGTTGCGGATATAATATATATGCTAATTCTTAAGGAAAACGATGTAGTTAATTAAACATTTCTCTAGCTGATAAATGTAAAACAGATTTTTTCAACTAATTCTCTTTGACAAACGATAATGAGTAATAATTATAATCTATATCTAATAGACAATTCGACGAAATTCGTAGCATTCTAAATTTTATATCCCTAATAGTTATTTTATTTATGACTTTATTTTACAGAAGACATATAAATAAGATTGCAATGGAATTAGATGATGCTGCTATATTGGCTTCTGATTTTTCAATTATTGTTGAAAATATTCCAAGAGATGCTAAAGAACCTGAAATTTAAGAATATTTTACTTAATCCTTTCAAAATGAAACTGTCGAATTAAGAAAACTATGTATTGCATATGAAATCCAACCATATTTAAAATTGAACACTCAAAAATAACTAAAAGAAACAGTTCTTACAAAAGTACTTGAATTAGAAGCTGAAGGAAAAAGAATACCTAAATCAATTCCATCAAGACTGTAATTAAAAGATGAAATTGATAAAATTTCAAAGGAATTAGATTATATGGAAGACAATAGAGCAACTATTTTCGATTTTAGTGGAATTTGCATAATAAGTTATAATAAGGAAAAATAAGCTGATAATATTTGTAAAACCTTTAAAGCGACAAGGTTTTAAATATTGCTAGATTAATTAGGATTTGAATAAAATGAATTTAAAAAGTTTAGAAATAATAATCTTTTAGTAAGAAAAGCACCAGAACCTGGAGATATTATTTGGGGTAATCTAGGAATAACAATTAAAGAATAATATAAAAGAACATTAATTACTAATCTTATGACTTTATTTCTGTTAGCCATTGGTTTTGGTTTATTACTTGGATTGTCTTATCTTCAAAATGTCATTAATAAAAATATTTCAAAAGACTCAAATGCTTAAATATATTTAATTAATCTTCTTGGCTTTGCTTCATCTATTCTTATTTTAATTATTAACACCGTTTTAGCTAAAATGATTGTGAAATTTACTGAATTAGAGTAGTAAGCTACAAGAACATATTATGATGTAAGCGTGGCTTATAAAATGGGAGTAGCTCAATTTCTCAATACTGCCATTTTGACTTTAATTATTAATCTATTTATTACTGAAGATGTTTCAAGTTTAAATCAAGCAATTTGGCAAACAGGAGGACTGAATTCAAATATTATGTTGATTTTTATTACTAATTCAATTATGCCTTGGCTAACTTAATTGTTAGATGTTAATTATTTTTATAAGTTATATGTCAGACAAAAAATTATAAGATAAGGAGAAGATTGCAAATATACCTAAAATGAAGCTAATTAGTAAAAATTATTTATATTTTAGAGCATTTGAAGGACCCTCAATTGATTTATCTTAAAAATATGCTAATTTATGCAAGACTTTAATGTTTACATTTTTATATTCAGCATTATTACCTGTTGGAGTTTGCTTTACATTTTTCTCAATTGTTTGTATTTATTGGACAGAAAAATACTTATTAATTAGAAGAGACTCAAAGCCTGCTCCAACAGGAAGTGCAATGGCTGAAGCAATGATCGATTTTTATATCGAATTAATTCTATTATTATTTTCCGTAAAAATCAATACTCATAATTTAGTTAGGATGTACCTTTTGGGAATGGGTGAATTATGATTAAGTACACTATCTTACATGGCTGTAATTGGGATTCTCAACACTGCATTATTTAGTACCAATTTAGAAAGTCTGTGGTTGCATAGTGGATTTAGGGATTGACAATGCCACTGTTGAAACATATGATCAAAAATTCTTAACTTTTTATGATGATTATGATAGACGCAATCCTGTTACTTTGGATTCAGCAAAAGAAAAATGGATAAAACTTCATTAGGAAACTGTTTAATCCAATTTTTAACCAAAAACTAAGTAATAAGAAATTGTAATAGTAGAAATTTAATTAAAAAATTTCATTAAATCAATCATATCTCTTCGGGAATAGCCAAAATTCATCCCTTAGATAGTAGGAATATCAAAGATATTGATTAAATATAAGAACTTTAATCTTGATTTAAATATAATGTGTTATAAATAATATAATTCTAATATAATCTTAAATTCGTATAATTAGGATTAACATTTGAAATTGTTATTTCATGAAATAAAATTATTCTTATGTATTTTTTTGTTAATTAAGATTTCTAGATCTTCATATAAATTATTTGAGCTGGCTATGGTTTAACTATTGCTAAATTAAACACTTATGTAAAAATTTTTCAGGACATTTAAGCCGTTCATTCATTCTTGGCAACATTTTATAAATTTATTTTTACAATGATTGCGTGTAAAGGATTACAGGTAAATTACTTTTTACAAAATAAAAATTAAAACAATTATGTTCAGTATTTTTTCAATTTTCTTTTAAAAGAAATTAATTCAAAATTGCATTTTTTTTATTATTATTTTTCCAAATTATAAGTTTAATAGCAAATCTCATCTAAATGGGCTTTAGAATTATTCATAATAACTTTTTTTGATTATAAATAATATTTGATTATTTCTTTTTATTTATTGATAATCATTTCAGAATTAATTGTTTTTTTCTTTTCATTTTTTTTTATCATATTAAAAGCAGCTTGTTGATGAAAAGTATTTATTATATAAAAACATACCTTATATATAATTTTTATTTTTACAATTAATCCTAAACGTTATTTTGCAATCTTAATAAAATTGTAATATTATTTTTCTCAATTGATTTAGAGAAAATTAATTTAGAAATCAATGAGATATAAAATAAATAGCAAATAGTTCATCCTCTTCATCAATATAAATTCTGTAAAATTATTTTTTTTTCTGCATTTTGGTTAATTTTTAAAAGTTTGCTATCGCAGCGTTTTATTTTTTAATTCACGAATTCAAAAAATAAATATTTTTCTATATTAATTTAAATTCATTCTATCTTTGCTTAATTATAAAGAATTTTTAAAGTGTTATTAAATACAAAAATATAAAGTTATACCTGTATACTATGCACTATGCAATTTTTAGAGAAAATTCTCAATTAACAGATTGTATTTAAGTGAACTTAGAATCATAACTTTTTAAATTAATTTAAGGATTGCACTTATGATTAAATTCAAATTCTTATTGTTAGAAGACGAAGATAACATTTATTCAATTACAATTACAATTTTATTTTTTTTCTTTTTATACGTTTTATCTGGAGTATAAATTTGAGGTTTAAATAGTTTAATTATGTTTAGTGAACTATAATATAATTATCAAATAATGCACGTTTGTAAATCATATATATATCTATTACTTATACATTTTGTAGATTGATTAAAATATTCTAACAATCTATATAAAAGCAATATTTTCTTGATGTCTTGATGCAAAATAAAGTTAGAAATTATTTAAATAGAATTTGGTTAGAGAAAATTCTTCTTAAAAAATACTTTATTGAGAGTAAAATATTATCAAATATCTAAGTCAGCATTAAAAATATTTTTTTTATTACCTNATTATGATGTAAGCGTGGCTTATAAAATGGGAGTAGCTCAATTTCTCAATACTGCCATTTTGACTTTAATTATTAATCTATTTATTACTGAAGATGTTTCAAGTTTAAATCAAGCAATTTGGCAAACAGGAGGACTGAATTCAAATATTATGTTGATTTTTATTACTAATTCAATTATGCCTTGGCTAACTTAATTGTTAGATGTTAATTATTTTTATAAGTTATATGTCAGACAAAAAATTATAAGATAAGGAGAAGATTGCAAATATACCTAAAATGAAGCTAATTAGTAAAAATTATTTATATTTTAGAGCATTTGAAGGACCCTCAATTGATTTATCTTAAAAATATGCTAATTTATGCAAGACTTTAATGTTTACATTTTTATATTCAGCATTATTACCTATTGGAGTTTGCTTTACATTTTTCTCAATTGTTTGTATTTATTGGACAGAAAAATACTTATTAATTAGAAGAGACTCAAAGCCTGCTCCAACAGGAAGTGCAATGGCTGAAGCAATGATCGATTTTTATATCGAATTAATTCTATTATTATTTTCCGTAAAAATCAATACTCATAATTTAGTTAGGATGTACCTTTTGGGAATGGGTGAATTATGATTAAGTACACTATCTTACATGGCTGTAATTGGGATTCTCAACACTGCATTATTTAGTACCAATTTAGAAAGTCTGTGGTTGCATAGTGGATTTAGGGATTGACAATGCCACTGTTGAAACATATGATCAAAAATTCTTAACTTTTTATGATGATTATGATAGACGCAATCCTGTTACTTTGGATTCAGCAAAAGAAAAATGGATAAAACTTCATTAGGAAACTGTTTAATCCAATTTTTAACCAAAAACTAAGTAATAAGAAATTGTAATAGTAGAAATTTAATTAAAAAATTTCATTAAATCAATCATATCTCTTCGGGAATAGCCAAAATTCATCCCTTAGATAGTAGGAATATCAAAGATATTGATTAAATATAAGAACTTTAATCTTGATTTAAATATAATGTGTTATAAATAATATAATTCTAATATAATCTTAAATTCGTATAATTAGGATTAACATTTGAAATTGTTATTTCATGAAATAAAATTATTCTTATGTATTTTTTTGTTAATTAAGATTTCTAGATCTTCATATAAATTATTTGAGCTGGCTATGGTTTAACTATCAAATAATGCACGTTTGTAAATCATATATATATCTATTACTTATACATTTTGTAGATTGATTAAAATATTCTAACAATCTATATAAAAGCAATATTTTCTTGATGTCTTGATGCAAAATAAAGTTAGAAATTATTTAAATAGAATTTGGTTAGAGAAAATTCTTCTTAAAAAATACTTTATTGAGAGTAAAATATTATCAAATATCTAAGTCAGCATTAAAAATATTTTTTTTATTACCTGCTTTAAATGATTAGATAAAAATTATTCAAAATCAAAATGATCTATCTGTTGATATGAAAATTTCTAAATTATTGAATTTTTAGATAAATTATATTTTCTGAAAAATACAACTATGTAGCGAAAATAAGCAATCAATTTTTATAATTTTAGTATCAATCACTATAAAGTCAATAAATTGTCAATTTTTTAAGGAACCAAAGTTTAATTGCTAAGATTTCATAAATACTAAAAAAATAATATTCACTTATAAACATGACTGGATCAAATTAAAAACTTCAAAAAAGACAATAAACTCTTAATATTTTAATTCTTACCCTCACTAATATTAAAATCATATTAATGATATAATATTTCAGATTTAATCAAATTATCAAAATTAATTATTTAAAGACTCTAATAAATAGCAATTAGAAATTGATATTTTTATATGTTGAATTAAGTTCTTTAAGTAATTGGAGTTGAAGAAAACGAAGAATAAAAAATGGAGGCAATTTATGATGATTTCTAAAGGCCTCCAAAGATTTAGATCGCAATGATGCATGCTGCTGCAACTAAATTTGCAAAGACAGATCCTAATATTGACCTTGATAAAACAAATGTTTGTCCTTGTTGTGGATTACCAACTGTAATTGAAGAAATTCCATTATGCTCATCAAGGAATGAATTCAGTTTCAATGGTTCAGGAATCGCATTATATTTTGATTTCTTGGTGTTTTCTGGAGTTCTTGTTTTTACTTATATGTATTAATATATTAAAATATTATTAGTGCTATTAGTTGCGGATATAATATATATGCTAATTCTTAAGGAAAACGATGTAGTTAATTAAACATTTCTCTAGCTGATAAATGTAAAACAGATTTTTTCAACTAATTCTCTTTGACAAACGATAATGAGTAATAATTATAATCTATATCTAATAGACAATTCGACGAAATTCGTAGCATTCTAAATTTTATATCCCTAATAGTTATTTTATTTATGACCTTATTTTACAGAAGACATATAAGTAAAATTGCAATGGAATTGGATGATGCTGCTATATTGGCTTCTGATTTTTCAATCATTGTTGAAAATATTCCAAGAGATGCTAAAGAAACTGAAATTTACGAATATTTTACGTAATCCTTTCAAAATGAAACTGTCGAATTAAGAAAACTATGTATTGCATATGAAATCCAACCATATTTAAAATTAAACACTCAAAAACAACTAAAAGAAACAGTTCTTACAAAAGTACTTGAATTAGAAGCTGAAGGAAAAAAAATACCTAAATCAATTCCATCAAGACTACAATTAATAGAAGAAATTGATAAAATTTCAAAAGAATTAGATTATATGGAAGACAATAGAGCAACTATTTTCGATTTTAGTGGAATTTGCATAATAAGTTACAATTATGAAAAATAAGCTGATAATATTTGTAAAACCTTTAAAGCGACAAGGTTTTAAATATTGCTAGATTAATTAGGATTTGAATAAAATGAATTTAAAAAGTTTAGAAATAATAATCTTTTAGTAAGAAAAGCACCAGAACCTGGAGATATTATTTGGGGTAATCTAGGAATAACAATTAAAGAATAATATAAAAGAACATTAATTACTAATCTTATGACTTTATTTCTGTTAGCCATTGGTTTTGGTTTATTACTTGGATTGTCTTATCTTCAAAATGTCATTAATAAAAATATTTCAAAAGACTCAAATGCTTAAATATATTTAATTAATCTTCTTGGCTTTGCTTCATCAATTCTCATCTCAATCATAAATGTGGTTTTAGCTAGAATGATCGTTAAATTTGCTGAATTAGAATAGTAAGCTACAAGGACAGATTATGATGTAAGCGTGGCTTATAAAATGGGAGTAGCTCAATTTCTCAATACTGCCATTTTGACTTTAATTATTAATCTATTTATTACTGAAGATGTTTCAAGTTTAAATCAAGCAATTTGGCAAACAGGTGGACTCAACTCAGATGTTATGTTGATTTTTATTACTAATTCAATAATGCCATGGCTAACTTTATTGTTAGACATTAAATATTTTTATAAGTTATATGTCAGATAAAAAATTATCAGATAAGGGGAAAATTGCAAATATACTTAAAATGAAGCTAATTAGTAAAAATTATTTTTATTATAGAGCATTTGAAGGACCCTCAATTGATTTATCTTAAAAATATGCTAATCTTTGCAAGACACTTTTGTTTACATTTTTATATTCAGCATTATTACCTATTGGAGTTTGCTTTACATTTTTCTCAATTGTTTGTATTTATTGGACAGAAAAATACTTATTAATTAGAAGAGACTCAAAGCCTGCTCCAACAGGAAGTGCAATGGCTGAAGCAATGATCGATTTTTATATCGAATTAATTCTATTATTATTTTCCGTAAAAATCAATACTCATAATTTAGTTAGGATGTACCTTTTGGGAATGGGTGAATTATGATTAAGTACACTATCTTACATGGCTGTAATTGGGATTCTCAACACTGCATTATTTAGTGCCAATTTAGAAAATCTGTGGTTGCATAGTGGATTTAGGAATTGATAATGCCACTGTTGAATCATATGATCAAAAATTCTTAACTTTTTATGATGATTATGATAGACGCAATCCTGTTACTTTAGATGCAGCCAAAGAAAAATGGATAAAAATACAGTAAGAAACTGTTTAACCCACCCCTTAACCAAAAACTAAGTAACAAAAATTAACTATTATAGCAATTTAATTAAGCAACATCATTAAATTAACCATATTATCACAGGAAGTACAAGAGTCCATCCTTTAAATAGTAGAAACAGCCGAGAGATTGATGAATTATAATAGCTTTAAGTTTGATTTTACTAATAGATGATAATTATTTTACGTTATTATTTCTCAATCAATATGTCAAAAATATATTAAAATTTTAATAACAGACTCAGTATGAATTGCTAAATCTCGAAAACATATAATAAAATTTCTGATGTTTTCTCTTAAGTTCAAGTTAAGAAGGCTGTTGAAGGATTAAACACATATAGGCAAAGAATATAATTAATTGATCATATAATTGATAGAAGAGAATAAATTGCAAAATCTGAAGATATCGCTAAAATGTAAAAATATTAACACGTTTTCAAAAAAATGTTAAATAAATTTAAGAAGAAGAAAAGTGATTAAGAATAATATAGAAAATAAGAGCGATTGGAAATGGTAATGTAACTACTGAGCGGAGAAAAGAATAAAAAGTAAGAAATCTAGAAAGAGTCTAGAGTAATTCTTAGATATTGTCAGATAGGCAATAAGATTCATCCAACAATAAATAATAGCGGTGTTACACAATCTACAAAGACTTAAGATGAAAAAAAATAAGAAAATTCATAACTTAAATCAAGAAAAATATCCAGATTTTTTACTGAAAAGGATCCCCTTCAAATAGAATCATAAATAGAGAGAGAAGTATGTTTATTTTTAGAGAAAAATAAAGAATTAAATTATTTGTAAAAGGAAAGATTCTTAAGACTCACAGATGATAATAAGAAATTTCAATATTTAGAAAATTAAATTAAAAAACAATTAAAATAATAGGAATATCAATAACAATAAACAGCTGTCAAAGTAATTTAATATTTTATAGTAGTAATAATATAAAGTTTAGGATTTATTCCATAAAAATTATTTCAAAGGAACTTCAATGAAAATAATGAAGACAAAAAAGGCACATCCTTTGCAAATAGCAAACAATCAATGTTAAACTGAAAGATAAAAATATTAATAGTAAGAATCATTTGCCTCCTATGCAGAATATAAATTAAACTAATTATATACAGATTCTATAGATGCTCAGAAATCTGTAAAATGTAAACATCAATCTTGTCCTAATAGACTGCGTTAATCGTATTTGATTAGCACTAATGTTGATATAATTGATGTTTCTAATTAAAAACTCTTTTAAACAAGAAAATTATAAAAATGAATTATCTATGTTATATATATATTTAAGTTCGATGATAATTATATATTATCAATTAAATGATATCAAAATAGATGATTATATAAATGCTCATAATATTGAAGGTATAAATTTATTTAATCATTAAAAATATAATAATGAATTGATACAAGAAAAATAATAAACCTACATCTGAAAATTAATTTTGTTAAGCTCTCTAGTTTGCAGATGAGGCTATTTAACATAACTTTATCAAGAAAAAAAAAACATCAACATTTTTTGTGTCATAAGAGGGAAAACAAAAGAAGGATTAAAAGAACTTTGGAACAACAAAGATTTTCGAATAAGAAAGGTATTTCTTGCGATGAAATCATTGATTATTCCAAATGAGTAAAAATTGGATTGTTTGTAGCATAAAAATACTTATTTCTCTTTCTTAGTGTTTCTGCAAATAAATTCAAAAGTTCTATTTACAGAGTAAATGTATTTAATAAAATTAAAATACAAAAGAGTCATATTCTCTTAATATTACTTAAAAAATAATTACATAAGTTTCCAAGTCTTGAAAAATCAACATTCTATTGAAGTTTAGAATTTCAAACTATTCCTTCCAAATCAGATTAGAATATATCTATAAAGGAAATTTGTTTTTTAGTTGATTATTGAGTTTAAACTTGATAGATTTTATTTTACTACATTGTAGAAAGGTGAAAATAATAAGTTAAGATAGATAAAAATTTATTAAATTTTTAGATCCTAAATTTATTACTTTCAAATTTAAATACAATCAAATTTATAAACTATATTTTCAACTTAGCGAGAAATACAATAAATACAACTTTAAATAGCATATGAGATTATGTCTTTTAATTTCAGCTAGATTATATAGAATTTCATGTTCATTAAAAAATCTACAAAATTTAGATAATTGCTTTGAAGCTCTAAATCAATAAAAAAGAAATAAAAAATTTTCATATTTTAATTTGGTCTTAATTCTTAAGATATGTGAAATGGATAGAAAATAAAATGATATTTATTATATGCTTCATCTTAAGCTCACAGGTTATAGTATTAAGATATGGGAATTATATTGGCTTAAATGGGAGCTTTTATTTTAAAAAAGGATTAAAAAAATGACACAAAAAGATTTTATGAAATTATTTTTCAGTTGCAGGACTTAGAATAATTATTTATTGAAATTAGAATTAATAGAATATGAAAAGAATTGTGCATTAAACTAATTGAAAGTTGAATTTCGATGGATATAAAAATAGATTAGAATATATATGTTTGTGAATCAAAATAGATGGATAGAAACATTTTAGATTGGAATAGAGAATATGTTTTAAAAAAGTGATAACTAGAGAAAATTAAATGAGTTAAAAGAATAAAAGATATTTGCAAAGGATCTTAAGGGATGAGTTGATTAATATTATGATGTATGATAATGGATCATTCATTTAACACGTTTAGAACAAAATGTTTTGACTGGATTATAAATAGGTCCTGGAGAATGAGCATCTTCTTTTTACAGTTTTTCATCAATCCAACTAATTTTAGCTGATTTTCCAATAGTTGCATTTGGTGAAGTTTCTCTTATATCTAGAATTTTGAGTTAGATTAATACGTTTTTCAGCTACTTCAGTTCTATATCTTCCTACACCAGGAGAACTTGTTGTTAAACTATTATCTAATTATCTTTTAGCTTTATTGAATGTAGTTGGTGATCCTCTCATTTGGATTGACATTTCACTCAAAGGAATAGTTTATTATTATTTTATAGTTGAAATTTTGCTAGGGGATCTACTGACATATGATTAACTCATTGTCATTTTTTTAAGATCTGGTTCTGACTATCTGTCAATTTTTCTTGATACTGGAGATATGATTTCTGATTTATTATTATTGAGTTAAAGTGTTTCATCTTATATCAAATTCATTGAATTAACTATTTGATTCCAAACGTTGTTTGATGTAGCAGTTAAAATTAAATCGAAATTACTCTTAAATATTTGAATATTTCGATTTAATTATATTGAGTATTCTACTTTTTATCCCTGCTTTTACATCGCACTAATCACTTCTTTTAGTCCTTTTAGAAAAATGCAAAAATTATATTACTTTGAGATGCAAAGTTTATTTCATTTGTGAAGACCTCTTCAAAAAATGTTACTAATTAAGTTAGATAGCCTCGCTTTTGAACAGTCTCAAAAATGTGATTTATGTCTGTGTACCTTCCTATTTCAGTTTGAATTGAAGAATTCATTTAATTAAATTTAATTATATATATTAGGAATGCTTCTATGCACATATAATAAATTTTTGAAAAAATTAAAAAAAATCAAAATCTTTTTGCATGACTCAAGGAAAGAATAAGAAATTAGGAAAGAAGAAGGGATAAAAGAAGACCATTGACCCATTAGCTAGAAAGGAATGGTTTGAATTAACTGCCCCTGTACCCTTCAGCGCTGGTGGATTTGGCTATACTTGCATTAATAAATCTGCAGGAACAGGTAGTTAATTATAATAAACCTTTTAGTGGTCGCAACTGAAGCTATCAAAGGACGTGTAGTTGAGGCATCCTTAGCTGATCTTCAAGGATAATCAGATTAAATGGCATGGAGAAAAGTTAAATTAGTTATCGATGATGTTGAAGGTACAAGATGCAGAACTTCTTTCTATGGCCTTGATTCAACTAAGGATAAGATCTTTGGAATGATTAAAAAGCGTTAAACTTTAATTGAGGTACTATAAATTTAAAATTCTTCAATTAGACTTAAGTTGAAGCCAGATCATCAGACGGATATATTTTGAGAATCTTTATGATTGCATTTACCAAGAGCATTAAAAACCAATAAAGAAAAACAACTTATGCTTAAAGAAGTCAAATCAAAGATATCAGAAAAAAGATTGTTGAAATTGTCCTTAAGGAAGTATCTAAGAAAAGCATCACCTAATTACTTAATTTTTTCAATTAAGAAGCTCTGTCAAAAGAAATCTTAAAAGCCACAAGAGCTATCTTCCCACTTTAAAATATTACATTAAGAAAAGTGAAGTTGGTAAAGAGACCTAAGGTTGATGGTAATGCTGTTGGTTTAATTGTTAGCTTAAAAATTGAGAGAATTCTATGATGATTCCCAAAGATCCAAGGGCACAGTTAGAAGACATGGTTAAGCTGAAGACTAAAGTGCTTTAAATCTTATCAAACAAGGATAAATTGATAAGGAATAAACCAAATAAGAATCAGAATGATGAATTTATTACAGTATAAACAAAATAGTACATATATTAGTAAAACAATATATATATATATTACATTTAATATCTTGCTTGATAGTGTATTTCAAATATAAAGATTTTTTTTTAATTTAATTTGAGGAAATAAGATGTCTTAATAGGCTTAAAAGGGAGGAAAAAGTGCATAGACTAAAACTGATGCAAAGCCATAAACAGGTGCATAAGGAAAAGTTGCAAAACCATAAGAAACAAAGGAGAATGTTATGAGAAAAATAAGAATTGAAAAATTGATGGTTCATATTTGTGCAGGTGAATCAGGTGATAAATTGACTAAGGCTGCTAAAGTGTTAGAAGATCTTACAGGATAGAAACCTGTATTTGGAAAAGCAAGATATACAGTGAGATCATTTGGTATAAGAAGAAATGAAAAAATTTCTGTCTTTTGCACCATTAGAGGAGATTAAGCTAGAGACATTCTCGTTAGAGGTTTAAGAGTGAAAGAAATGGAATTAAAGAAGAGAAACTTTTCTGATTCAGGAAACTTTGGTTTTGGTATTTAAGAACATATTGATTTGGGATTAAAGTATGATCCATATACAGGTAATATAAATATATATATATTTAATTAATAGGTATATTTGGTATGGATTTCTATGTTGTGTTGTCAAGACCAGGATTGAGAGTAGCTTAAAGAAAATCAAGAAATTCAAGATTGGGCACATAATAAAGAGTGACTAAAAAAGAAGCTGTAGAATGGTTTAAATAAACATTTGAAGGAAACGTTTATTGATACAATACAATATTACATTAAATACATATAAAAAATATAATTATTATTTTAATATGGGTTGTGGATCGTCGTAACCAGCAGCTGCTGAACCTGATTAGATATCAAAATCTTTAAGAAGTGCTAATACTTCTGAAATAGAAGACTTGATTGGCAAAAAAATACCTAAAGTATAATGTAGATTATATTGGTAAGTTACTAATATAAGCTGAAATGAAACATCGTTTTACTGCTGATGAAGAGGCAATTAAAAAGTATTTGGAATATGTAAAAATGGTAGCGACTTAATTTAAATGTAATCTCCATAAGAAAATGAGAATGTTGTGGCAAGAGCTTAAAAAAAAGTGTAAAAGAAATATAGGGGGGGAGAAGATGTTGAAGGTTAAATTATAGAAAATGTGAAGAGAGTTGAAAGAGAGATGCAATGTATAAAATTTATAATTTTAATAACTCAGAAAATGATGTAGATTTAATCAAAAAAAGCTTCAAAAGTCATTTTGTCTTTTTTAGTCTTCCAGAGGATTCGTTATAATAATTAATAGAAAATATGTTTTATTGTACAATAAAAGCAGGAGAATTTATATTTAAATAAGGGAATTAGGTTAAAATGATAATTGATATAAGTAGGCAAGTGCATATTTTGTTATTGAGAGAGGAGAGGTTTAAATTATTATAAATGATAATCCAATAAGAATTCTTTATTAAGGAGATTAATTTGGTGAAATAGCTTTGTTATATAATGCTACTAGATCAGCTTCAACAAAAGCTCTCAGTAATTGTGGATTTTGGAGTTTAGAAAGAGCTACTTTTAAGAAAACAATTGAGGAAATAACATTAAAAGAATATGATGAAAATAGAAGATTTATAGATTAAGTATGAATAGATTTTGTATTAGGTTAATTTCTTTTCATTTATGACATCTGAATAAAGAGATATGATAGGACATGCATTGATTACAACAAAGTTTAATCCAGGATAAAATATAGTTAATGAAGGAGATTAAGCAGATTCATTTTATGTTATAAAAAGTGGTTAAGTATAAATATTGAAAGGAGATAAATTAATAAGGAAAATGGGTGCAAAAGATAGTTTTGGGTAAATTCTAATTTTTATTTATTTATAGAGAATAAGCACTTTATGAGAAATCAGTACGAGGTGCAACAGTAAAGGCAGAAACTGAAGTAAAATGTGTAGCTTTGGGTAGAGAGAATTTGACAAAGATTTTAGGAGATAAAATTTAACTAATAATTTTCAATAATATTATGAGATGGAGTTTTGAAAAAAGTGAGATTCTAAAATAATTAACTAAAATATAATTGGAAAAGATTTCATAAAAAGCAAGAATAGAGAATTTTAAAAAAGGTTAAGTGATTTTTGAATCAAATAAACCTTGTGATAAATTAGTTGTTGTTTTGGAAGGAGTCTTAATAAACTCAAAATAAGAATCAGTATCTAAAGGATCTTGTTTTGGAGATTAATTTTTAAAGAAAGAACTTTATGGATCTTTAATAGAATCTGGTTTTGAAATGGTGGGAGATGGAGTATTGGCAACAATTACATATTAGGCTTTATTTAAGATTTTTGGAGGAGATTTAGAAACTGCTTTGAAGAAGAATGAAAATTCACATGAAAAGAAAATATAATAAATAGGTAAAAGAGAAGATGCTTCTCATATATTTGTAGAAGATTTAGTATATATAAAAAAATTAGGTGAAGGACAATTTGGTAGTGTATATCTAGTCAAACATAAAGAATTAAATAAAGTATTTGCTTTGAAAAGTGTAAGTAAAGCATCTGTTATTGAATAAAATCTAGAGAAACATATTACATAAGAGAAAAAAGTATTAGAATAGATAAACTTTCCATTTATTATGGGATTTTTTAGAACATTCAAAGATGATATGTCAATATATTTTTTAGTTGATTTTATCAGAGGAATGGAGTTATTTGATGTAATAAGAGATATAGGATTATTATCAAAACCAGAGACATAATTTTACATTGGTACAATGATTCTTTGTATAGAATATTTAAATTCTAAAGGTATTGTGTATAGAGATTTAAAACCAGAGAATATTATGGTAAATTATTAAGGTTTTATGTATTTAATTGATTTGGGTACAGCAAAACCTCTTTAAAAATCCAAGGCATGTCGTACATATACAATTATTGGAACACCACATTATATGGCTCCAGAAATAATGGCAGGAAAAGGTTACACTTTTAGTGTAGATCTTTGGAGTATTGGAATTTGTATGTATGAATTTATGTGTGGAGGAGTACCATTTGGAGAAGAATTAGAAGATCCTTATCAAATTTATGAAGAAATTATGAATACTTAAATTAAGTATCCTACATTTTTAAAAGATAAATATGCTAGAAAGTTTATGGAACAATTAATGAATAGATAACCAGAAACAAGATTAGGAGCATCTTATTCAGCTTTAAAAGCTCATCCATGGTTTGATGATTTTGATTTCGATAAACTCTTTAGTAGAGAACTTAAACCTCCTGTAAATTATTTAATCTTAATTTCAGTATATACCTAAATCAGAAAATATGGTTTCTGAAAATGATATTTAAAAGAGATTCAATCAAAATAAATTAGTTGTTTAAGAAATCAAACATGAACAAAATAATCAAAAAATCAAATATAATAAATAGCTTGCTAAAGATCCTAATTGGGATAAAGAATTTTGAATAAATGTAAATTTATGAATTTAAGAATCAAACAAATTTCTTATCTCTTTAAATAGATCTTTACTTCTAATATAATATTATTTCATATTAATTATTATATTAAATGTCATTATTGTCAAAATTTACATCCATCTTTAGCTCTAGTTATAATATATAGACCTCCAATACACCATTAAATTAATAATTACAAGAAGTACTTTCATAAATACTTAAAACAAATGCTAAAATGGATCTAAAATAAAAGGCAGAACTTCTTGCACAATTTCTATTGGAAAAAGAAGGTAATTTTAAAATTTACAATTTTAGAACATATTGACTATTTGTTTTCTTTTTTATAAACTACTTCTAAAGATCTCAATCCTATATCAGTTGTTCATTTACTATTAGTAATCCATTAATAATTTTAATTTAATGAATTAATTTAAGAAGTAGCTATTAAATTAAGAGAAACTAAAATGCCATGGATTCAATTAGAAAAACATGAATGGTAGTCTATTAAAACAGAACCTGATTTACCAAAAAAATAATAATCTTAAATTATACTCACAGAATTTGAAGATTCTACTCGTCCAGCTGCTATATATGTTCAATTATGTTATGTTTATTTATAAAAATTGGCAGCTAATATAGATTTATATAGAGCTGTCTCAAAATTTACATATCCTTATGTTAGTGAGAAAGATTAAATTGAACCTAAGCTAATGTTTTTATGGCATTATAAAATTTAAAATTTAATAAATTCAGGCTTAATTTTATTGTAATATGATTAAAATCTAATTGAAATTCAAACTGCTCTCTATAAAGATGTTTGGAAATTTTAAAAATTTATTTGTATTGAAATAGAAAAAATTATTGATTAATATGTGACCTTACCTAGTTGTGATACACTTTCTCTTTATGAAATATATCAAGAAAGTACAAAACATTATGAAGTATTGTTAAAGTTTCATTAATTTGCATCAACAACTACAGATATACCTAGAGAATGCCATTTTAATAATGTTAATTTATAAGAATTTTTGGGTTTTGTTTCTAAATTAAAATTATTAAATTTACCTAACTTTAAAAAGAAAATTAAAGTTCCTAATAAAGGAGATCCAGGAATGGGTATTCCAACTCGAAATCCTAAAGTAAATATATAATTTTATATATAGGTCAGACATTTAAAACATTAAAGCAATTAATTTCTAGTAAATGATTCTGATAGTAGTGATTCTGAAGATGTAGCAGATATAAATCCTTAAATAAATTAAAAAATTAAAAATAAAAATGGCCATTTAAGAGGTGAAAGTACTTTCCAATAAAAATATAAATGATTGATAAATCGTGTAATTTTAATTTATAGATTAAAAGTGTAATAGTGTTAGTAATTTTAATTAATTTATATAATATCTCTCAAAATATGCACTCTATTCTCAAGTACAGTTCCTAAATATCTTATACTTAAAGATTATAAACTAATTTAACAGATTTGTTGATAATAAAAGTGTATTCATGTATAAGAAAGAATCAATGAGTATGAGAAATTAACACTATATTTGATTGGATGAAAAATACATAATTTGAATATAATAACCGCGAATATATTGGCGCGTGATTATAATATTAAAATTAATGGATATTGCTGTTTGCTAAAATCCCAATCACGATAATTAACGTCTTAAATATATATGTGTAGATCCAAACTGTTAAGTTTAGAAAAAAATAGGTATTAATTCTTATACTATAATTTAGGTTGTGCTGATTGTTTTCTTGATGATCATATTACTCATATTAGAAAAACAACTACTCAATTTAAAGAGTAAGTAAGCTAATCTATTGAAACAATTTCTTAAATTGAATTCGAAAAAATGTATTGCTCTCCGTAAAAGGATTTGGATAGTAGAATCGATTTTGAATTAGAAAATTGCATTGATTGTATTAAATCCAAATTTTCATCTATTAAAAGTGATTTAAAATCATAAATTGATAGTGANATAAAGATGTTTGGAAATTTTAAAAATTTATTTGTATTGAAATAGAAAAAATTATTGATTAATATGTGACCTTACCTAGTTGTGATACACTTTCTCTTTATGAAATATATCAAGAAAGTACAAAACATTATGAAGTATTGTTAAAGTTTCATTAATTTGCATCAACAACTACAGATATACCTAGAGAATGCCATTTTAATAATGTTAATTTATAAGAATTTTTGGGTTTTGTTTCTAAATTAAAATTATTAAATTTACCTAACTTTAAAAAGAAAATTAAAGTTCCTAATAAAGGAGATCCAGGAATGGGTATTCCAACTCGAAATCCTAAAGTAAATATATAATTTTATATATAGGTCAGACATTTAAAACATTAAAGCAATTAATTTCTAGTAAATGATTCTGATAGTAGTGATTCTGAAGATGTAGCAGATATAAATCCTTAAATAAATTAAAAAATTAAAAATAAAAATGGCCATTTAAGAGGTGAAAGTACTTTCCAATAAAAATATAAATGATTGATAAATCGTGTAATTTTAATTTATAGATTAAAAGTGTAATAGTGTTAGTAATTTTAATTAATTTATATAATATCTCTCAAAATATGCACTCTATTCTCAAGTACAGTTCCTAAATATCTTATACTTAAAGATTATAAACTAATTTAACAGATTTGTTGATAATAAAAGTGTATTCATGTATAAGAAAGAATCAATGAGTATGAGAAATTAACACTATATTTGATTGGATGAAAAATACATAATTTGAATATAATAACCGCGAATATATTGGCGCGTGATTATAATATTAAAATTAATGGATATTGCTGTTTGCTAAAATCCCAATCACGATAATTAACGTCTTAAATATATATGTGTAGATCCAAACTGTTAAGTTTAGAAAAAAATAGGTATTAATTCTTATACTATAATTTAGGTTGTGCTGATTGTTTTCTTGATGATCATATTACTCATATTAGAAAAACAACTACTCAATTTAAAGAGTAAGTAAGCTAATCTATTGAAACAATTTCTTAAATTGAATTCGAAAAAATGTATTGCTCTCCGTAAAAGGATTTGGATAGTAGAATCGATTTTGAATTAGAAAATTGCATTGATTGTATTAAATCCAAATTTTCATCTATTAAAAGTGATTTAAAATCATAAATTGATAGTGATATGTAAAAAGTTTAAGAGAACTGTTCTTAATTCCAATAAAATATGAATAATGAATTAGATTCATTCAAAATCACTATTAAAAATGAATTACCTTCTTTGAATCATAATGAAATTAATTAATTGGTTAAATTTTATTAAGAGGCTCCTAAAATTCACAAACATTATTCTAAAGCAGCTGAACTCATACAAGATGAAAAATCAAGAGTAAAATAAAAAAAATAAAAATACTTAATAAAAATGAAAAGTATAATGCAAATATTACTAAAGGAGTTTAATGAATTAATGACATCAAAGAATGTATAATTTGATGATGGTAATGATTATGATACTCCTTAAAAATAAACAATGTCTCCTAATAAAATGATAAATCTTGTAGAAACAGCACGTTCTTCAAGACGTTTTCCTATGTCTTAATAATAAAAAAAATATTTTTTAGCTGCAGTGACAAAAAAGCTAGATTGATTAATTTGTTTGTTATATTTATATATATATATATTCATTTATTTTATGCTTTTTTATAATCTTCTTTACATCCAAAAATTATTTTTTTGAAATCATTTAAATATAAAGATATTATTTTTAGTTTTTACATAGCTTATTAACTTTTAACTTCATAATTATCTTCTTCTGTTTCTTCATTCTCATCTTTATTTTATTATTTTTTATTCTCTTCTTTTTTTACTTTTTTTTCATCTTTTTTATTATTTTCTTATTTTGTTTCTTCTAATTCATGTTTAATTTTTTAAGTTCCTTCTTAACATCTATTAAATAAATTATCAATAGCCATTAAAATTCTTCCTAAACTTAAATTTTTTGAAGAAGCTTCATTAGCTGATGCTTCAACTAATTATTGAAGTTAATTTCTTTCTGATATTTTTTCTTCTAATTTTTTTTATAATTCTTTAATATCATTATTCAATTATAAAATTTCATGATTTTTATCTTTTTCATATTATGTAGATTCGTATTTTAATTTTTCATATTCTTTTTCCATGAATTAATGTTCTTCCACTAATTTAGTATTTTAACTTGATAATGTACTATGTCTTTCTAAAATTGATGACATATCATGATATTACTCTGGATATTATTTAGCAACACTATCTAAATATTCTTCGTATTTTTTCATAGAGGTAACTGTTTTGATATAAACCTACACATACCCTTTTTCTCAAGTCTCTATTATTTCTTTTACAACTCCTATAGTTGACCATTCAAATCTGATATTTCTTTTTCTTTTTACATTTTTTATTTTTTCTCTTCTTCTAATCTACCTTCAGCTCTTTTTTTTTTGGCTTCATTGTCTTGTAAAAATTTGCAAAACTTTATCAATGATTCTTAAATTTCCATATCCTTTGTACGAATCTTCTCTTCCTCTTATTTAAACTTGTCTTCTTACCTAAATCTATTTTTTATAATCACTTTTTAAATTCTTCTCTTTAAGCTTCAAAAGCCTCATGTACTTCATACATTTTTCTTCTTTTTTCTAATAATTTAGTAGCAGGACTAACAGTATCATATTATAAATGATTAGGCAATTTCCTTTTATCTTATTTATTCATCTTAATAATAATTAATTTATATATATTATAAAAAATAATAGATAATAATTGTTAAACAATAAATTAATTAAAATAAATAATATCATATTATATTGAAGTTATTGAATATATTTATTATTATTATATGTTAATTTATAAGAAAGCAACTCCTTAGGGTATAAAATGATGAAATATTTAGAACTTCAAAAGTATAGAGATGATTAGGTAAAAAATTGGAAAAAGGAGAAGGATTTATAGAGATTAACAGAAAGCTAAGTCAATTAAATGATGGATTTATTTCTTTTGTTTGCTAGTCAACGTACATTTACAATAAGAGTATGATGTATTTAATGATATGCAGACAAAAGATGTAGAAGCCTAAAATACTTTATTGAGAGTGAATGAAGAATCAACTTTATTTTAGAATGTATTATCAAAAATGATTCTCATTGATGATGATTTAAATTTTATTAGCTTTTTAAAACTCTATTTATAATGCATTGTATTATTAAGATGTATATTATTATATAGGGTGAAGCTTAATAAGAAGAATAATTATAGTAATTATTTACAACAATGAGTTAAAAAGGGTCAATCAATTTAGAAGACTTAAAGAGACTAGCTAAAGAGTTAGATCACTATCATCTTAAAGATGAAGACTTAAGTGAAATATTGAAAGTGACTTCTGCTAATGGGCAAGAAATTACATAAGAAGATTTTATAAGATTTTATACACAGATAGTGAAAAGTTAAAGATAATTATGATAAAAATTATATATAGGTTTAGTACATAATAAATTAACTATTACACTATTCTTGAACTCAATGCAACATGTACCTAAAAACAGATTAAACAAAACTATCTGAAATTAGCTAAAATCTATCATCCAGATGTTTATAAGGGAAATGATTCAAATAGGTATCGATTTAAAAATAATTTCTAGATTCAAACTTATTCAGGAAGCTTATAATACACTTAAGACTCCAGAAAAAAGAAAATCATATGATTAAACCATTTTTAAGGAGAGAGCATTTGCAAATCAAGAAAGATCTTAAAATGATGAATCTGAAGAAAATACATAGAAGAATGAATATACAGCTAAACAAACTAAAGATGGAATCAATTTTACATTTACTAAAAAAGAATACAAAGAAGCAACTGAAGATAAGACTGTTCAAGATGAATTTAAAAAATTTATGTAAGAACCACTTAAAATTAATCCAGAAGAAGTTAAAGTTTATGAAAATATTGTTGCTAGATAAATGACTAAAGAACATAAAGCTTAAGATGAATTCATTATTGCTAAAGAAAATAAATGGAAAATCTTCTTTTTCAAAGCTCATCAAATTGGTTATACTTAACAAGTTAAACAATATATTTAAGGTATTAATTAATAGTGGTAATTAAAAAAAAATGATACTGAAGAAATGAGGCAATTAAAAAGATAAATGTAAAAACGTATTTCTAATGTAAATCATTTTATATTATTAATATTAGACTATTTTCTTCATTTTTATTGGACTCTCTCTACCTTTCTTTTATTCTGCTTTTGCAAGAAGGCAAGAAATTGAAAAAGATTTTAAAGAAGACTTAGATTTTCTTTATAAAGTAGCCGATCAAATGGATTATTTAGAAATATCAAGCAGATTTGTCTATTGAGATCTATTTTTAAATTATATAATATAATAAAAAAAAAGATATTAATTAAATTAATTTTTTGATAAAAAATGTCTAATTAAGTTAATTTTGGAGAAGGAAAAATTAATGACAATTATCCATCTGCTATAAAGACAATGTTAGAATAAGGAAAGGATCCAAAAGAATTATTAATTTAATATTGCAGACCATAATGTAAATGGTATGATGATAAATATGACAGATGTGTAAAAGCATTCTTATCATTGAAAAATGCTGATCCTGAGAAGAATTGTGTATATTTAACATAAATTCATTAAAATAGATGTATCCATATAGAGATTTGGTGACATGTGTTGAAGCATGTGTTCAACCCAAAATATAGCATGCACTCAGAGGTAACGAACACGGTTTCATATTCCATTGAAATAATATGATCTATTATAAAAATAATCATTATTAAAAAACTTTAGAGTTTTTGGGTTCAATAAAAATATTAGCTTTATAAATCTATTCAAAATAAAATACAAAAAAGTTAAGAGACTGTGTAATTAACAATTAATTCATTTAATCTCTTTTTATATACTATATAAGAAAGACACATTAATGAATTATAAGGACTATTGGTAATGTGATTGAAAAAGTAAAATTAGTTTTAATTTAGTCAATTTACAAATTTATACTCATATCATTGTAATAATTAATACAAATACAACTTATAAAATTACTAAACCAATTATAACATTCTTGAAATAGCTAAAGAATGTCATAGCCATTTAAACATATTTAAGAATACTCAAAATAAACTAATTGCTTTCAATCAATTATCTTAAAATTGATGACAATTCTTCATTATTTACTAAATAATATATGTAATCATTATTATCTAACTTTTTTTAGTTGATTAATAATGAATAATAAGTAATATTAATTAAGCAGTAATCCATATTTATTTAAGGCAAGCTTTTGAACCTTTATAATATTTAATAGTATCTGATAATTAAAATAATGCTGTGATAAAAGAAATTATATTAGCAATATAAATAGTTCCTTTATTATATTCAATTTTTGACTTTTATTTATTTAATTACTTTATATTAGCTTTCTTAAATTTCTGCTTATTCCATCTATTGAGCTTCCTTTAAATCCTGTTCTATCATTCTTGACTCTCTATTTTTTGTCTTCTCTTTTCAGACATTTAATCCATCAAATATTATTTAATTAATAAAGAATGTCATCTAAAAACTATAAGTTAAGACATTAGAAAATTCCAAATACAACAAGATATTAAGATGATCATTTACCAATCAATAATAAATATTTTGTTCGATTGACATAAGAATCAACTAGAGTTTAAGATTTAATTGAAAAGGACAAATAAATCCCACATGTATCAATGATTGATAGATTTTGGGGTTATAAAACATAAAGATTACATGAACATGAACCTGTTGTACATTAAGAAGAAAAACACGTTTAGTTGCCTTTGGAAGTTATTCCTTAAGAATAAAAATAAGAGATTTTACCTTAAATTGAATAAAAAACTGAAAGCTAATTGAAGAAAACCATTAGCTTAAAACAATTTAAGGAAAGCTTGCTTTATGATGAAAGAACGAGTTCAATACCTAAAACTACAATTTAGAATCATATAATTGAAGATTTAATAAGAGATAGCAATGTTTTCTTAAAGAAGCCTGAATTGTTAGATTAAGTACAAAGTTTGAAGAGATTAAAAGTATTAAAGAAGTATGAAGCTAATCAGTAATAATATTATTTTCATATATAGTTAAAATTTACCTGGTGTTGGTAAATTACCATATATAATCAATGATTATCATTCGAAGAGTACAAATCCAGGATACTCAAGAAATAACAAAGGAAATTTTTTTACAAGATGAAGAAATATAAAGATATTTTTAAATTAAAAATTAAATTACATGAGTCGACCATCAGCATCAAGTACAAATAATAATTGAAGTTCAAGATCACGTTTATGTTAAGGAAGTGAAAGAATTATAGGATGCTTTAAATTAGAATAAAATTGAATCAAAAAGAGATGCAATTAGAAAAGTTTTAATGGAATTTAAAATTTCTAGATAATTGATGCTATGACTAGAGTTAAAGATGTCAAATATGCTTTTTCCTAATATTGCTAAAAATATGGAAATAGTCAATTTAGAACTTAAAAAATTAGTCTATTTGTATATTATCAATTATGCAAAAATTATGCCTGATTTTGCTATGATGGTTATTAATAGTTTTAGAAAAGATGCTCTAAGAATTTATTAAAGTAAATAATAATTAAAATTTCATAGGATGAAGATTCCTATGTTAGAAAAACAGGAGCAATTTGTATTTCAAAATTATTTGACTTATCATCATTAGGACTATTAAAACTCTTAGAATATTTACTTAATGATGATAATGCTATGATTGTAGCAAATGCTTTATGCTTATTGTTTAAGAATCTAAAATAACAACACTACTTTAATTAAATACATATACTATTTAAAAAATATTAAAAGCCTATTGAATGGGGTTGATAAATTAGTAGAAAATATTTGTAATCTTAGTTCTGTATATCCAAAAAAATTAAGAGATGTTTGGAATTAAAAAATAAGTGATAAAGCAGATGAAATATATGATGGAAAAAAATTAATGGATGGAATATCAGAAGATTATAGTAATTAATAATCTGGTACTTAATCCAATATTTATGATGGTAATTATAAAATCTCATCTTAAATGCTTTCATAAATTAATAAATAATCACAAATCTAATAAATATCATTAAAATAGATTTATTGGATTTAGATGATTCTTAATAATAATAATAATAATAATATATTATAACCTGATTCTATTGATATCTCTTATCCTTCAATCTTACCTGAATAAAGTTTTATGACATAAATTTTTATAAATAAAAACAGTCCTGTTTGTCAGGATGTTCCTCAAATGTCTTACAAAATATAAGTTGAATTAAGTTCAGCTTAAAATTTTGCCAGAAATCTTTTAAATATAATTTGATTATCAAAAAGTAAAATATATATATTTAAATTATTAGAAGAGAGAAAAAATTGTAAAAAACTATTTATATTTGATAAGATTAAGATTAAGAAAGTAGAAAGAGGAGTAGAATAATTATCTTACTCTATTGCATTAGTTAATTGAATGCCGATCTTAGTTAATGTTATTCATACTTCAAATGCAATAAATTTATAATCATAAGCTCCTCATCCAATATTCATGCCGTTAATTTATTAAGCATTAGAGTTGATATTAATATTAAATTGATAAACAATAAAATCATATTAATTTTGATTATATTTTACACAAAATTTATGATTTTAGCTCTTCTCTCTCTAAAAAATCTTTTTCCCATTAATCAAGTTACACCATCTCTTAAAAATCATATCCTTAAACTGACAAATTAATTGATTTCAAATTTAATTAATTTAATTATTCAAATAATTGTTTACATTTACTAAATTAACTAAAATTAGCCATAATCTAATTCTTTATATTGAACCTCTTCTGAAAATCAGGATAATAGTTTTGAATTAATTTAAATTTATGGATTTATGTTTAGATAAATGGAATAATGTCTCTAAAATTTTAGTTTGCAATTTATTTAATTTTTTTAAAAAACTCAATTCTTTCTTCATAACTAATCATCCATTAATTAAATAATTCAATAATTTCTTAAAGCATCATTTTGACTTAGTGATATTCAGGAAATTCTAATAAAATAAATAAACTATATTACCAACATAATCAACAATAAAATCATTCATAATGTTAATCTATATGCCTAAATATTTTGTTTAAAGTTTCTAATCTTAATTTTAACTTTCTATAAATTGTTATCTTCGCTATTTCATTTATTTATTTTTAGTATTATCAAGATCATTTTCCTTAAATAAACTGTTATAAGTCATAAATTAATCTTTTTAGATAGGAATTTCATCATATTCTTTAATTATTGTATCTATTCTATTCATTTATCTTTAATTATTTTCTTATTCAAAGTATTAAGGTTTTGATATTTCTATATGCCCTTTTTATTACTTAAAACCTTTATCTAACTAATTTTAGTATTATGAACTTTATTTATTTTTAGAATTCTTTAAGGTTTTTGAATTATTTTATTCATTTTATTCAGCTTTTTTTATATTTTAATTCTTATTTTTCTTAAAATTAACTTAAGTTTATTATGATGATTCTTATGATTCTTCTTCTGTAATTTATTTATGTTAATAAATAGGAGTTAAGCTTTAGTTTTAAATCGGATTTTATTTAGAAAACGGCATATCGATTTATTTATCTTAATCTTAACTATCAAAATTTTCTTACTAATTTCGTAACTTTTCTTAAGTAATTTAATCTTATAAAGCTATTTCTAATTATTGGGTAAGATCTTATATTTATTTTTGAAGTGATTTCATAATGTCTTAATATTTGTTCTCTTGATCTTTTAATAATTATCCATGCTTTTTTTATTCATCCTGCAATTTTTTAAGTTTAACATACTCAACTGATTTCAATCTTGCAATTTCACTTTTTTCTCTTTCTAATCTTTTTTTTTCTGCATCCACTCTTTACTTCCATTCTAATTCAAAATCTTTTTGTAATTAATTTTTTTCTTGTTCAAGCTTTTTCTTAAACTGCAATTTAATTTATTTTGATTTTTTTTAAACTTCTTGATTTATCTATTCTTCTAATTCCTCTTAAATTTTGAATCTTAATTGTTATTCTAATTAACCTCTTTAAAGAGAATCATCAAATTCTCTTATAACATCTTAAGCTAATTACTCTTTCTATTGTTCATAGTCAATTCTTATTTGCTTTTCTAATTCTGCTCTAATTTATTCTTCATTAAATTAAGTGAGAGAATCTATTTCTTCTTAAAATTTCATTTAATATTCAATCTCTAATTCTTAATTAACTTGTTCTCTAATTTCTTTTTCTATATCTGGAAGCAATTCACGTACTGTTTCTAAAATAATTTCGTTAGACATATTTTAAAAATATATTATATTATGGAATTAAAGTCTAACTTTGGTGGCAAATCTTCCCTAGATTCAGAAAGATCTGTAATAGACAAACTATAGAATGAATTGAAAATGATATATTTCAAAGTCACTCAACAGTTATTGAAAGAAGAAGATCAATCAATTATTATTAGTTTACTAGCAATCATTATTTAGTCATTTTAGGCCACATATATTATTTTCAATCGTCAAACATGGAAAGTATGGTAGACTTTTGAAGTAACTGAATGGCTTAATAAGATATTTGGGTAATTTTAAATAAGATAATAAGATATTCAATGTTAGTTCCTTACTTTGAAATGATATCATTTCCAGCACTTGTCACTATGATGTATGTTTGCTTAGGTTTAGTAGTATTTGCATTCATGCTAATTTTCCTCTTAAGCTATAGATTGAAGTCTTCCTTTTTGTGGCCAATCTAAATTTTAAGAATTTTAATTCAAATGTTCTTATCAGTTCTCTACATGCCAATAATGGATCTTTTTTTCTCTTTGATAGCTTGCACAACTGATGAGAACGGAAACTCTATTAATTAGATTTTTATTGAAATTAATTGTTGGTAAGGAGTTCATATAGTACATGGTATTGTTTCCATTTTGGCTATTGTAATATTCTATCTATTTTGTATCACATTTGCCATGATTTATTATGAACCAAGGTATTAACCAAAAGAGTCATTATCAAAGAAATCTGGAAGAAATTTAGCTGTTTTTCTTACTTACGAATTAATAATGATCATTTGTTATACATTTATGGTTGGAAGAACTTATGATTATTTGTTCCTTTTGTTTATTGTTGTAGGTAGTTTTACTATATTTTGGAAGATGCATGTTGAAAATCCACACAATAATGTATACATAGCCAAAATGTGGTCTATGCTTGTTTCTGTAAATATGTGGAGTGTCATTTTATTATGTTTTGCAAAGTTTCTTGAAGGGTAATTATTTTTTGGAACTGTCTATGCATGGCTATCAGGTTTACCGTTAATGATAATAGCAGTTCTAAAAACTGAAAAATTAAATTATGATTTGCTTTTAACTAATCTTAATAAGACTTCAGATCCACAAGAAGTACTTAATTTGACAGATCATTTAATCAAACTGTATTACATTTAAGATGCAGATTCTTAATTAATGGTTGATGGATTTTTAGAAATACATAGAGCAACATGTGCTAGAGAAGATTGTTATTTAAAATAGAAAAAATTACCAAATTAAAGATTAGCCAAACCTTTTTTTAAAGATTAAAATCTTTAAGAAAGAGATGTAGATTTAATAATGGTCTTAGGTTAAATTTATTTTAATTAAATTAAACGATTTCCAAATGAAATATCTTTAAGACTTCGATACTCGTTGTTTTTATTAGATGTTATGAAATAAAGATAATAAGCATTAAATGAAATAATATAAGCAGAACAATTATGTCCTAGTTTTGATAATGAATTTATTATTTTCAGATATAAACAAATTGTAGAATATGAAATGAATGCAGTATAGAATGAAAATATGGGAAATTTAGATGTAGCAACAGAATTAGCATTTTAAAATCATATGAGATCATTTTAAAATAAAATAGAAAGAGCAACATTAATGCATATGGACTTTTGGTCTTAATTATAAGAAGATTCACCTGATTTAGGTAAAATGAATGATATTGGTGCTAAAATTAATTTAGCTATTACTTAAGTTGAAGAATTATGGAATAAAATGTAAATAATGACTTAAAATTTACCTAAAGCTATGAGATTATATGGAAAATTTATTATTGAAGTATTATAAGACAAAGATTATGGAGAAGAATTATTAGAAAAAGCTAGAAAACTCTAATAGTAGAATAGTAAAAATAAGAATAAATAGATGATTTCAATATTAAGTGGAGAGGATTTAAGTTAAGAACCAAATGCTACAACTTTGGTTTCAACAGCTGCTGAAAAGTTTGCTCAAATAATAAATTTAAATTTATCATGTTGCAATTTATTTGGATATAGTAAATCTGAAATGATAAATAGAAAAGTCAATATTTTTATGCCAAATCTATATGCAAAATTTCATGATTCTTATGTCGAACACTTTCTTTAGACAAATGATAATAAAAATATAAATAAAGAGAGATTAATTTATATTAAATTGAAATCAAATTACATAGCTCCATGTTATTTAATGTTGAAAATCATTTAATCTTTAGATGATAATTTATAATTGGCTGCTTAATTTAGATTACCTAAAATCTTTAGACCCACTTGTTATATAATAGTAGATTAAGAAGAAATAATTGACTCTATATCTGCTTCTTGTATTCCTTTGTTAAATTTAGATTAAAAAGTCATATCTCATAAAAAGGTTACTTTGATGGACATATTTCCAAAATTTGAAGAAAATAGATCATAATATTTAACAAAAGTTGGAGGAATACTTCAAGTTTCTTCGAATATGAATTAATTTAGTAATCAAAATATAACAGAGGTAAAGGAATAAGAACAAACAGCATTTATGTGTTATATGACTGAAATAATGAATGATACAATAGATCAATTAGCTGGCTATGTTATTAGATTAGAATTATAAGGATAAGATTAAAGTATTAATTAAGAATTACTTGGAAATAATCATCCTTAAAAAATTGGATGCAATTTATAATTTAAATTCAATCCTTAACGAGCTATGTATAGTGGAGAATTTGTAGCAGATACAAATTCTTAAAGAGTAGATTAAACTATTTTATGGGATTAAAATGATTAATCATCTATGATTTCTTCAAATTAAGTAGATGTTTTAAATACAGGAAATTTAAGATCTTAAATAAAAACTGACAAGTCTGAAGAATAAAATTTAAACAATAAAATTAATTATGCAGAAGGAATTAAAATTTTGAGATTATTTGAAAATAGAATCTAAGATATAGATGATAAAGATGAAATAATGTCAGATGATGAAGAGATTGGTAAAAACAGTGTTTTTTAAAATAATTAAGAATAAGCTATAGAAAATGATTAATAAAGAAATGATCAAAATAATATTTTTAGATCAAGAAAAAATTTATTTTAAATTGTTAATAGTAATTAAACACCAAAAGTCATTACAAAATTAAATTGGACAGCTAATATACTTGCATTAATTTTAATTGTACTTTCTTTTGTTGATTTCTTTATCATATATTAATAATATGAGGATATTTATAATACAATTCTTTTAGTAAAAAATTAAAATTAAAGAAATGCTGAACTTTAAAGTATTACAACTAGTGTTTAAAATCTTCTAATGTTAAATTTGGATGTTTGGCAATTGAAAACAGATACTGATAAAATAACTTATGAATAATAATAGAAAAAAAAATTAAATACTTCAATTACAAATGTTGATAATTTAAATAAAGATTTAATGTTATCAAATGTTGCATTAAGTGATTCAATATTAGATATGATGAAAACAGATATTGTAATTATGAAATCAAGTGATGGTAATGAATAATTGTATGATTTATCTGAAGCAATTTAATAAATTATTAGTAAATCACTGATTATTAGAGAAAAAAATATAGTTAATATTAGTATGCAAGATATAGATGTAAATTTTGTACTTTATAATTCTCTTAATAGTTTAATCTATTAATTAAGATTATTCTCAACATTATATGCTAATGAATTGAGAATTAAAGCTTAAAATAATGGATAAAATTTCTTATTAATTTTAGGAGTTTCAGCTGCTGCAATAGGACTTGGATTGATTATTATGATAATAGCTATGATATCTGTAAGTAAAAATTAAGAGGAAGTTTTAGCAATGTTTTTAGATCTACCAGATAAAACTGTTAAATATTTATATAATAAAAGTGAGAGTTTCATTTCTAATTTATAATTGGGAGAAGATGATGAAATGATGTCAGAAATAGATGATGTAGAAAAAGAAGAGTAAGAAGAATTAAATAAAACTTTAAAGACAAAGAGAAAAAAGAAAAAGTTTAAAAACACCAATAAAGATTAAAGAAATTTTATTTTTGGTATTTTTTTTGTTTTGTTAATCACACAAGGTTATTTTGTGTTGAATTATATCTTAAGTAATACATTTCTAACTAATCTTGATTAAATGATACCTGAAATTAATGCAACGGCAAGAGCTGAAAGTTTTTATAGATTTGTAGATATAGCAGAGAGAGCCTTGTTTATAGATAGAAATTAAACAATAATGAATTAAGATGCTTATACAATGGTGAAAAACAATCTTAATAATCTTTATATTTTAGATTCATCTATGCATTAAGAACATTCATTAAATGTTGAAATTACAAATTAAATATATCTTGATGCTTTCAAAGAAACATTTATGTCTTAACCATGTACAATATTAGCAACAGTAATGAATGAAGTTAATGAATAAGAATGTTAAACATTTGCTGATGGTGCAATATATTAAGGAATGGCAGTTGGAGTAGCACGTTATTTTGAAAATTTAAGATATATTATGACAATATATGATTAATTTTGGAATAATTCTAAAGCTAATTTTACTTAACTTGCACGTGGATTTGCTACTTTCAAAAATATAACTAAAAACCAAGATAATACATCAAATTATGTTCTTAATCTAAATAATTTCAATCATACTAAAGAGGCAAGATAGATGTAAGATAATTATCATAGAGGAACCTTTCGTTTTTTAATTTAATAAATGATTGAAGGAATTTATTAAGATATGGAAAGTAGTAAGACTCAGCTTCTTGCTTTTTTCGTTGTTTTTGAAGTTCTTTTATTTGTGATTTATTTCATATTATGGTTACCATTAGTTGTAAAAATGACTAAAGACATTTGGAGAACCAGATCAATGATTATGATGATTCCTTTAAGAGTGATCTAAAATATTAGATCTATTAAAGCCTATATCAAAGACAATATACAAATTAATGAGATAGATGTGTGATTTTATATATCTAATATCTATATTATTTAAAAAAAATGGAGGTAAAGTCTAATTATGGTCAGACAAGACCATCATTAGAAAATGAAAACCTTTTGGAACGTTTACAAACAGAACTTAAGATCATAATATTTCGAGTCTTCTTTTAAATGCTTAAAGATGAAGATTAATCCATTCTTTTTGCTGCTTTACTACAAACTATTATGTTCTTGTAATACTTGTCATTTATATTTCATCGATAATTGTATTTAGTTTGGAAAAATCAATAAGTCTCTTATTAATTATACAAGCTTTTTGGCTATCTTATGCTGACTCCTTATTTTGAAATGTTGGACTTTTCTAGTTTCACATCAATGATGTATGCATTAATAGGAATTATACTAATTGCTGTTATGATATTATTGCTCATTGGTTACAATAACACAACTAAACTTAATGTAGCAGTATCATGGCCAGTTTTTGTATTAAAATAGTTATTAACACTGTTCTCTACTATATTGTACCTCCCTATTCTAAATCTATTATTTGAAATGATAAATTGTCATGAGAACGATCAGAATATCTTAGTAATTTAACTATTTGATCAAGAATGTTGGAATGGTGAACATATTGTACATGGCATAGTTGCAATTTTAGGAATTCTGATTTTCGTAATTTTAACTACAATTTTTAATTTGCTATTTTTTGAGGCAAGACCAAATGTAAAAGAACTATTGTCTAAATAATCTGGGAGAGCTAAAACTTTAGTCTATTTCTATTTATTAATCATATAAATTGCAATTATATCATTCAATCCTAAAGAAAAACCAACCATAATAATCTATATCATTCTTATTGGAGCTTTTATTTCATTCTATAAATTACATCTAGAATAACCACATTATCATAATATTATGTAAAAAATTGTTTCTATTTATTCTACTTTAATGTTATGGAGTGCTCTACTTCTTTGCTTTTCTAGCTATTTAGAAGATAATATATTTCATGGTACCGTTTATGCTTGGATTGTTGGTTTACCTCTTTTGGGATTTGCTGTTTTTAAAAAAAACAAATATTTTTATGATTTAATGTTAATGAATTTCTAAAAAGTAGATGACCCCGAAAAAATAATTAAGATGATTAACTACATTTAAAAACTATTGAAAGGATATTAAAATAATTAACAATATCATATTATGCTAAACGCATTAATTGATGTACATAAAAATACATGTTAAATTGAAGAATGTGTATTTAAGAACAAAAAATAAATAAATTTAAAAATAGGTTTATCAAAAGATGAAAATTTATCATAAAGAGATCATAATATCATTCTTTTGCTAGGAGAAATTTATTAAAGAACTCTTAGAAAGCACTCTACATTTGTGAGGTTAAGAATTAATTATGCATTTTATTTATTAGATTATTTNAAGACCATCATTAGAAAATGAAAACCTTTTGGAACGTTTACAAACAGAACTTAAGATCATAATATTTCGAGTCTTCTTTTAAATGCTTAAAGATGAAGATTAATCCATTCTTTTTGCTGCTTTACTACAAACTATTATGTTCTTGTAATACTTGTCATTTATATTTCATCGATAATTGTATTTAGTTTGGAAAAATCAATAAGTCTCTTATTAATTATACAAGCTTTTTGGCTATCTTATGCTGACTCCTTATTTTGAAATGTTGGACTTTTCTAGTTTCACATCAATGATGTATGCATTAATAGGAATTATACTAATTGCTGTTATGATATTATTGCTCATTGGTTACAATAACACAACTAAACTTAATGTAGCAGTATCATGGCCAGTTTTTGTATTAAAATAGTTATTAACACTGTTCTCTACTATATTGTACCTCCCTATTCTAAATCTATTATTTGAAATGATAAATTGTCATGAGAACGATCAGAATATCTTAGTAATTTAACTATTTGATCAAGAATGTTGGAATGGTGAACATATTGTACATGGCATAGTTGCAATTTTAGGAATTCTGATTTTCGTAATTTTAACTACAATTTTTAATTTGCTATTTTTTGAGGCAAGACCAAATGTAAAAGAACTATTGTCTAAATAATCTGGGAGAGCTAAAACTTTAGTCTATTTCTATTTATTAATCATATAAATTGCAATTATATCATTCAATCCTAAAGAAAAACCAACCATAATAATCTATATCATTCTTATTGGAGCTTTTATTTCATTCTATAAATTACATCTAGAATAACCACATTATCATAATATTATGTAAAAAATTGTTTCTATTTATTCTACTTTAATGTTATGGAGTGCTCTACTTCTTTGCTTTTCTAGCTATTTAGAAGATAATATATTTCATGGTACCGTTTATGCTTGGATTGTTGGTTTACCTCTTTTGGGATTTGCTGTTTTTAAAAAAAACAAATATTTTTATGATTTAATGTTAATGAATTTCTAAAAAGTAGATGACCCCGAAAAAATAATTAAGATGATTAACTACATTTAAAAACTATTGAAAGGATATTAAAATAATTAACAATATCATATTATGCTAAACGCATTAATTGATGTACATAAAAATACATGTTAAATTGAAGAATGTGTATTTAAGAACAAAAAATAAATAAATTTAAAAATAGGTTTATCAAAAGATGAAAATTTATCATAAAGAGATCATAATATCATTCTTTTGCTAGGAGAAATTTATTAAAGAACTCTTAGAAAGCACTCTACATTTGTGAGGTTAAGAATTAATTATGCATTTTATTTATTAGATTATTTGAAATAAAGATAATAAGCATTAAATGAATTAATATAAGGAGAATAATTATGTCCAAGTTTAGATAATGAGTTTATAATATTTAGATATAAAAAGGTAATAGAAGATGAAATGAATGCAGTATAGAATGAAAATATGGGAAATTTAGATGTAGCAACAGAATTAGCATTTTAAAATCATATGAGATCATTTTAAAATAAAATAGAAAGAGCAACATTAATGCATATGGACTTTTGGTCTTAATTATAAGAAGATTCACCTGATTTAGGTAAAATGAATGATATTGGTGCTAAAATTAATTTAGCTATTACTTAAGTTGAAGAATTATGGAATAAAATGTAAAAAATGACTTAAAATTTACCTAAAGCTATGAGATTATATGGAAAATTTATTATTGAAGTATTATAAGATAAAGATTATGGAGAAGAATTATTAGAAAAAGCGAAAACATTATAAATTTAAAATAATAAAATGAAAAATAAATCTCAAATTTAAATCTTTAATTGTGAAGATATTATTTTTGAGTCTCTTCCAACGTTAATTGTATCTGTTTAGAATGAAAAATTTGCTTAAATTACTAGTTTAAATTTAAGTGCTTGTAATTTATTGGGTTATCATAAAAATGAATTATTAAATAGAAGAATAAATATAATCATACCATCAATTTATGCAAAATTTCATGATTAATTTATTGAGAGTTTTTAAGAACTAAATGATTCTTCAAAGACATAAAGAGAAAAACTTATTTATTTAAGATTAAAATCAGGATACATATTGCCTTGCTATTTATAGTTAAAAATGCTTCAATCAGCTGAAGAAAACAGCTAATTAGTAGTTTAATTTAAGAATTTACGTAATTTTAAAAATTCCTGTTATATTATTTTAGATGCAGATGAATCTATTGAGAGTGTCTCATCTTCTTGTATTTGTAATATATTTATAGATCAGAAAATGATTAGCCATAAAAAGATATTTATTTAAGAGATTTTTCCTAATTTTAATAGGAATGATTATTTAAATAAAAATGGGTGTAAAATTTGGTTAAATTTATAGAATTCTTTAATTTAGAATTCCAATTATATATAATATTACATTAATGATATGGATGAAACTTAGATAGAATTTCAAATTTAGTTAAATGAAATTGAAAATGAAAAAATAGGTTAAGTTTTTGGTTATGTAATTAAATTAGAGAAGATAGTTGCTAATTAAAGTTTTTTAGTTACTCCTGATATAGTATAATAATTAGCGATTCCAAATTAAAGTTGTAATAGTTTTTAATTTAAATATTATCCGAATAAAGCATTATTTGTAGGTGAAAATTAAGATGAAATTAATTCTGCTCGTGTAGATCAGACTGTAATATGGGAATATACATCTAGGACAAGTGAAGAAACTTAAGAAGAAAAAAAGATGGTAAATGAAGAAAATAAAACAAATAAAATTAATTATGCTGAAGGTATAAGAACTCTTAAATTGTTTGAAAATAGAATATAAGATTTAGAGGATATAAAATTAGATTGTTCAGAATAAGATGAAGAATAACACTCAAGTGTATTTTAAAGAAACTAGGATAATTAAGATGAAATAGAGTTTGGATAAAAACATAATATATTTCGTAATCGAAAATCATTAAGTTCAGCAATAAATAATTAACAAATTCCAAATGTTATGGTATATTTGAGTTGGATAATTAATATTTTGATGTTGGGTGTTTTATCTCTATCTTTTACATCTTATTTTGTTGGATTGTTCTTATTTTAAAATATCCAAGATTCATTAAGTTTATTAGCTTATGCTACAACAAGAAATTTAGAATGCAATTAAATTTTAATGAATATCTAAAATTTATAAATGCTTAATCTTGGGATATGGAATTTAACCCAAATTGAAGCCATTAGTTATGAATAATAGCAAAGAACTGAACTAAATGAATCAATTTATGTATTAACATAAGCCAATAAATAAATAATGTTATCAGATATATTTATCAATGATTATATATAAGAGTTACNTTTAGATGTAGCAACAGAATTAGCATTTTAAAATCATATGAGATCATTTTAAAATAAAATAGAAAGAGCAACATTAATGCATATGGACTTTTGGTCTTAATTATAAGAAGATTCACCTGATTTAGGTAAAATGAATGATATTGGTGCTAAAATTAATTTAGCTATTACTTAAGTTGAAGAATTATGGAATAAAATGTAAAAAATGACTTAAAATTTACCTAAAGCTATGAGATTATATGGAAAATTTATTATTGAAGTATTATAAGATAAAGATTATGGAGAAGAATTATTAGAAAAAGCGAAAACATTATAAATTTAAAATAATAAAATGAAAAATAAATCTCAAATTTAAATCTTTAATTGTGAAGATATTATTTTTGAGTCTCTTCCAACGTTAATTGTATCTGTTTAGAATGAAAAATTTGCTTAAATTACTAGTTTAAATTTAAGTGCTTGTAATTTATTGGGTTATCATAAAAATGAATTATTAAATAGAAGAATAAATATAATCATACCATCAATTTATGCAAAATTTCATGATTAATTTATTGAGAGTTTTTAAGAACTAAATGATTCTTCAAAGACATAAAGAGAAAAACTTATTTATTTAAGATTAAAATCAGGATACATATTGCCTTGCTATTTATAGTTAAAAATGCTTCAATCAGCTGAAGAAAACAGCTAATTAGTAGTTTAATTTAAGAATTTACGTAATTTTAAAAATTCCTGTTATATTATTTTAGATGCAGATGAATCTATTGAGAGTGTCTCATCTTCTTGTATTTGTAATATATTTATAGATCAGAAAATGATTAGCCATAAAAAGATATTTATTTAAGAGATTTTTCCTAATTTTAATAGGAATGATTATTTAAATAAAAATGGGTGTAAAATTTGGTTAAATTTATAGAATTCTTTAATTTAGAATTCCAATTATATATAATATTACATTAATGATATGGATGAAACTTAGATAGAATTTCAAATTTAGTTAAATGAAATTGAAAATGAAAAAATAGGTTAAGTTTTTGGTTATGTAATTAAATTAGAGAAGATAGTTGCTAATTAAAGTTTTTTAGTTACTCCTGATATAGTATAATAATTAGCGATTCCAAATTAAAGTTGTAATAGTTTTTAATTTAAATATTATCCGAATAAAGCATTATTTGTAGGTGAAAATTAAGATGAAATTAATTCTGCTCGTGTAGATCAGACTGTAATATGGGAATATACATCTAGGACAAGTGAAGAAACTTAAGAAGAAAAAAAGATGGTAAATGAAGAAAATAAAACAAATAAAATTAATTATGCTGAAGGTATAAGAACTCTTAAATTGTTTGAAAATAGAATATAAGATTTAGAGGATATAAAATTAGATTGTTCAGAATAAGATGAAGAATAACACTCAAGTGTATTTTAAAGAAACTAGGATAATTAAGATGAAATAGAGTTTGGATAAAAACATAATATATTTCGTAATCGAAAATCATTAAGTTCAGCAATAAATAATTAACAAATTCCAAATGTTATGGTATATTTGAGTTGGATAATTAATATTTTGATGTTGGGTGTTTTATCTCTATCTTTTACATCTTATTTTGTTGGATTGTTCTTATTTTAAAATATCCAAGATTCATTAAGTTTATTAGCTTATGCTACAACAAGAAATTTAGAATGCAATTAAATTTTAATGAATATCTAAAATTTATAAATGCTTAATCTTGGGATATGGAATTTAACCCAAATTGAAGCCATTAGTTATGAATAATAGCAAAGAACTGAACTAAATGAATCAATTTATGTATTAACATAAGCCAATAAATAAATAATGTTATCAGATATATTTATCAATGATTATATATAAGAGTTACATTCAAAAAGTGTAGTTAATGTTAGAATTACAAAAAATAATTTTGAAATGTATGATTTAATTGAAGCAACTTAATAAATAATTAGTAAAGCTTTGATTATTAGAGATAAGGAACTTTCTAAGATTAATGAAGAGGATGAAGATACAAGTTTTATTTTATATAATTTATTTAATGATATTGTATTTTAATATCGAAATGAAACAGGGTAATATTCATATGGATTATAAGATGTTGCATAAAATAACATTGTTATATTTTTAATATTATTAATTGTTGCTGGTTGCTCATTTTTTATATTATTAATTTTAATAATATTGTTTTTGATGGAAATAAATTAAATTTAAGAATAAATACTTTAATTATTTATAGAAATACCTGAAAAAACAGTTAAATTTTTATATAATAAGAGTGAGAATTTTATATCAAATTTATAAATTGGTGAAGAGGAGGAGATATCATCAGAAATGAGTGAAGAAGAGAATGAAGAAGCAAAAGAATTAAATAGATCATTGAGATCTAAGAGAAGAAAGAAATTACTAAAAAATAGTAATTCATTTTTTCGAATTTAATCAATGATAGCAATATTGGTTGTATCAATGTTTATAAGTTATTTTATAATGAATTATTTTTTAAATGAGATGACTTATAGTAATTTAAATCAATAAATACCAGAGTTAAATATAACAGCAAGATCTGGTTCATTTTATAGATATGTTGATAATGCTGAGAGATAATTGTTTTTGAATAGAGAGGATCCAATATTATTATAAGATGCATATTTAGCAGTAGTGAGTAATATATAATAAAACTATGATTTGGATTCTATTTTACATTAGGAACATGCATAGAACTCTGATATAATGAATGCTGATTATTTTGAGACATTTTAGATGATGTTTATGTAAAATCCTTGTTAGATTTTCATATAACTTAAGTACACAGATTTGGAATATTGTGAGAATTTCGCAAGTGGTTCAATATAGTAAGGAATGGCAGTAGGAATAGCTAGATATTTTGAAAATATAAGATATTTAATGACAATGTATGATATGTTTTATGGTCATCCAGAAGTGAATTTTACAGTTGCAGCAAGAGGATGGGGAGTATTTAGAAATATTACTTAAGATTCTGATAATGTAACTAATTACATATATAATTTGAATAACTTTAAATAAGCATCAGAAGCAAGAGTAATGCAGAATATTTTTATTAAAGGTATTTGAGGAAATATGATTAATAGGGACATTTATATATTTGGTTGAACAATTTATAAAAGGGTTGAAAGATGATATAAGTTTAACTTAGACTTAATTATTAGCCATATTCATAGTGTTTGAAGTTTTAGTATTTTTAGTGTACTTCATAGGATGGTATCCAGCATCGATTAGAATGATTAGAGATTTTTGGAGAACTAAAGGATTAATTATGATGATACCTTTAAATGTCATATTAAAGATTAAATCTATTAAAGGATATGTTGGAAATCTGGTGCTAGGATCAGAATAGTGAAAATTTTATTTATTTAATTAACAATGGAACTAAAATCAAATTTTGGCACTACAAAAGGTTCTCTAGATTCCGAGAGATCCTTAATTGATAAAATGTAAACAGAACTAAAAGGAGTCTTCTTCCGAGTCATCTAACTTATGTTAAAAGATGAAGAATAGTCAATTCCTTTTACATGTATTGGGATATTGTTATAATACATGCAGATCACTTATATAATATTTAATAGATAGATTTGGAAAGTTTGGCAAAATGAAATTCTTACTAAGTAGCTTAATAAAATCTTTGGGTAAAGACTTTTCTTATATTAGATATGTACTATTAACACCATATTTTGAAATGATAAGTTTTTCAGGATTTACAGCAATGATGTATGTGTGTTTGGGACTCGTTTTATTTGCATTAATGCTCATCTTCTTATTAAGTTATAGTATCAGTAAATCCAAAAGCTCCTTTACATGGCCAATTATACTACTAAGATTTTTGATAAGCATTTTTTTACAAGCACTCTATATGCCTATCATTGATTTGCTATTATCTATGTTAGCATGTTAATCTGATCAAAATGGAGTACTTAGACATCTCCTTTTTGAAGTTGAATGTTGGTCTAATATTCACATTGTACATGCAATTGTAGCAATCTTTGGAACAATAATATTTTTTATACTCTGTACTCTATTTTCCTTATTATACTATGAGTCAAGGTATCAACCACATGAAGCTTCATCAAAATTGACAGGAAGAGCTAATGCAGTTTTTTTGACTTACGAATTGATAATGGTTATTTGTTACACATTTATGAATGGTAGGAATTATGATTATTTGATGATATTAATTATGATGATCGGTAGTTTCACTATTTTTTGGAAAATTCATGTTGAATCTCCATTTAATAATATGTACATATAAAAAGCTTGGTCAATGTTAGTAGCCATGAACATGTGGGGTGCAACTCTATTATGCTTTGCAAAATTTTTAGAAGGAGTTTTATTTTTTGGTACTGTTTATGCTTGGTTGGCAGGATTGCCATTAATGATAATTGCTATATTTAGAAGTGAAAAAATGCATTATGATCTTCTTTTATTGAATCTTAATAAAGTTTAGGATCCAGATTAAGTTCTTCAATTAACAAATCATTTATTAAAATTATTTTATAAATCTTAACAAAATCAAAATTGTTCATTGTTACTTGATGGATTCTTAGAAATACATAAAGCTACTTGTACAAGGGAAGATTGCTATTTAAAATAAAAGAAATTAACCAATTAGAGATAACAAAAACCATTATTTAAAGAAGGTACCTTAACTGAAAGAGATGTAGATCTTTTGATGGTGATGGGGTAAATTTATTTCAATTAGATTAAAAAATTTCCTAATGAAATAAGTTTACGTATAAGGTATTCTTTTTTTTTACTTGACAATATGAAATAAAGATAATAAGCATTAAATGAATTAATATAAGGAGAATAATTATGTCCAAGTTTAGATAATGAGTTTATAATATTTAGATATAAAAAGGTAATAGAAGATGAAATGAATGCAGTATAGAATGAAAATATGGGAAATTTAGATGTAGCAACAGAATTAGCATTTTAAAATCATATGAGATCATTTTAAAATAAAATAGAAAGAGCAACATTAATGCATATGGACTTTTGGTCTTAATTATAAGAAGATTCACCTGATTTAGGTAAAATGAATGATATTGGTGCTAAAATTAATTTAGCTATTACTTAAGTTGAAGAATTATGGAATAAAATGTAAAAAATGACTTAAAATTTACCTAAAGCTATGAGATTATATGGAAAATTTATTATTGAAGTATTATAAGATAAAGATTATGGAGAAGAATTATT
>CAJJDN010000132.1:166715-188582 GCA_905182985.1 Paramecium sonneborni | reverse complement strand
GAAATAAAGATAATAAGCATTAAATGAATTAATATAAGGAGAATAATTATGTCCAAGTTTAGATAATGAGTTTATAATATTTAGATATAAAAAGGTAATAGAAGATGAAATGAATGCAGTATAGAATGAAAATATGGGAAATTTAGATGTAGCAACAGAATTAGCATTTTAAAATCATATGAGATCATTTTAAAATAAAATAGAAAGAGCAACATTAATGCATATGGACTTTTGGTCTTAATTATAAGAAGATTCACCTGATTTAGGTAAAATGAATGATATTGGTGCTAAAATTAATTTAGCTATTACTTAAGTTGAAGAATTATGGAATAAAATGTAAAAAATGACTTAAAATTTACCTAAAGCTATGAGATTATATGGAAAATTTATTATTGAAGTATTATAAGATAAAGATTATGGAGAAGAATTATTGGATAGATCTAGACATTTATAGACTTAGAATAATAAGATGAAGAATAAAACAGCAATATCTTTAATAAGTAGTGAGGATATTAGTTATGAATCATAGCCAACAATATTGGTTTCAACAGCTTAAGAAAAGTTTGCATAAATAACGAATTTGAATTTAGCATGTTGTAATTTATTTGGTTATAATAAATCTGAGATGATAAATCGTAAGATCAATATATTTATGCCAAATTTATATTCTAAATTTCATGATAGTCATGTTGAGAATTTTTTATAATCGAATGATAACAGAAATATAAATAAAGAGAGATTAGTTTATATAAAGATGAAATCAAATTACATAATGCCTTGTTATATATATTTAAAAGTAATATAGTCAATAGATGATAATGTTTAATTAGCAGCATAATTCAGAATACCAAAATCATTTAAACCATCATGTTATTTAATATTAGATAGTGAAGAAGTGATAGATTCAATATCATCCTCTTGTATACCTTTATTGAATATAGATTCAAAATTAATATCACATAAAAAGACTCCAATAACAGAGATACTTCCAAATTATTTATAATAGAAACAGTTATTTTTATCTAAAGTAGGAGGCCCAATAGTATTTAATCCTGCTACTCAATCAGGTGTAAGTAATAGTTAATAGGGATCTTAAGAATTAGATGAATAAGATAGAAAAGATGATAATATTTAATTTCAATGTTATACTTATGAAGTAATGAATGAAAATCAAGATTAAGTTGTTGGTTATGTAGTAAAATTAGAATAATAAGGAAGTGATGCTAGTATGAATTTAGAAATCAATAATTTATAATAGAAAGTGATTAGTAATAGCATGTAATTTAAATATAATCCATCTAAAGCTCTTTATTTAGGAGAATATGTTGCTGATACTAATTCATAAAGAGTAGATTAAACTATTTTATGGGATTAAAATGATTAATCTTCTATGGTTTCTTCAGTTTAAGGAGGAGTTGAAATATTTAAATCTTAAGTAAAGACAGAAAAATCAGATGAATAAAATATATAGCAATAATAAATTAAAATTAATTATGCAGAAGGAATTAAGACTCTAAGATTATTTGAAAATAGGGTATAAGATATTGATGATAGAGAAGAAATGATGTCAGAAGAAGATGAATAAGGAAAGAGTGTTTTTCAAAGATAATAAGATGTAGATAATGATTAAGAAGGATAACAATAGGATTTTAATAATGTTTTTAGATCGAGAAAGAATTTATCTATTGTAGTTAATAGTTAAATTACACCTCCTGTTATTACTAAATTAAGTTGGACTGCTAACATCTTAATTCTTGTATTAGTAGCATTAAGTTTTGCTGATTTCTTTGTTTGTTAAGCATAATATGATGAAATCTTTAATACCGTCTTATTAGTTGAAGACACAAATTTAAGAACAGCAGAATTACACACTATTCTATCATCAGTTTAAAATTTATGGATGCTAAATTTAAATGTTTGGTAATTAAATACTACTACAGATTTAAAAGCATTTGAATAATCTGAAAAATAAAAACTAAATGATTCAATTTAAATGGTATCTCTTCTTAATAAAAATCTAATGTTGTCTGACATATTTATTAGTGATGAATTAAACGAATTGCAAAGTGAAGATGTTGTTAAAATGAAATTTGGTAATGAATATTAAAAATACGATATTATGGAAGCTACTTAATAAATTGTGAGTAAAGCATTAAATGTTAGAGATAAAGTTTTAAATAAAATTGTTTTTGAGGATGATGATGTTGGATTTATTATTTACAATCTTCTTAATGATCTTGTATTTTAATTAAGAAACTCAAGTAATTTATATGCCATAGGTTTAACTAATAAAACTACAGAAAAAAAAGAAACATTTTTGTTAATTTTAGGTATATCTGCAGGAGCTCTAGGTTTAGGATTAATTCTATTAACTTTTATAACATTGTCTGTTAATAAAACACAAGAAGAAATATTGTCAATGTTTTTAGATATCCCAGATAAAACTGTTAAATATTTATATAACAAAAGTGAGAACTTTATTTCTAATTTATAAATTGGAGAAGAGGAAGAAGTATTATCAGAATTAGAAGAACTTGAAAAAGAAGAATAAGAGGAACTTAATAGAACATTGAAGAGTAAGAGAAAAAAGAAGAAGTTCAAAAATACTAATAAAGACTAACGTAATTATATCTTTGCTTTCTTTTTAATCATCTTAATCTTATAAGCTTATTTTATTTTTAATTATTTTATGTCAGATACACTTTTAAGCAATTTAGCATAGCTTGTACCTGAAATAAATGCTACTTGTAGAGCTGAAGGATTTTATCGTTTTGCAGATAATGCTGAAAGATCACTCTATATTAATAGAAATATGACAATTTTGAATGAAGACTCTTATAAAATTGTAAAATCAAATATTGATAATTTATATGCATTAGATTCATCAATTCATTAAGAACATTCATTAAATGTTGATATAACAAATTAATTATATTCAGATGCTTTTAAATAAATGTTTATGCTTCAACCTTGTACTATATTATCCTAAGAAATGAATGAAATGACAGAAACTGAATGTTAAACATTTGCTGATGGTGCAATGTATTAAGGAATGGCAGTTGGAGTAGCACGTTATTTTGAAAATTTAAGATATATTATGACAATATATGATTAATTTTGGAATAATTCTAAAGCTAATTTTACAGCTATAGCAAGAGGATTTACAACATTTAAAAATATTACTTAAGATTCTGATATCATTAGAAATAACATTCTGAATCTTAATAATTTTAATTAATCAAAAGAAGCAAGAGTTATATAAGAATCCTACAATAGAGGTAATTCTATTTCATTATTAAATTTTAGGTACATTTAGATATTTGATGAAATAATTATAATAGGGTATCAACAACGATATAGATAGTTCAAAAACTTAAAGATTGGCATTATTTATTGTTTTTGAAGTATTGCTTTTTATAATTTACTTCATTTTATGGTTACCACTTGTATTAAAGATGACAAGAGATATATGGAGAACAAGATCAATGATAATGATGATTCCATTAAGAGTAATACAAAGAATTAGATCAATAAAATAATTTATAAAAGAGTTCTTGCATGCAAAGGATGTTGATTCTTGAAATAATTATCTATATTTATGTTTAATTTATAAATTAACAGAAAAAAAAATGGATTAAAAATAAAAGATGTAACATCTTATGAACAATTTCATGAAAAAGGAATAAACAAAGCAAAGTTAAGTTACAGTGAAATTGTATCTAAATAATGAATTTTCTTAACAGATATAATTTCCCACAGGAAATTAGAGTGGGAATCAATTAGTTAGTTACTTGAAAAACCTATTAAATTAGAATTAAATTGTAGGATTTCAAAGTTTAGACAACAATATTCATTTAGATTATTATTTAACAACAAATAAAGAGTTAGGATTATTGAACAATTAAACTCTATCTTTAAAACCTTTGTATGGGATATATTAGAATTAAATTAGCTTAGATTCATTTTATTTTTTATAATGTATTGGTATAGGTGGATTCAGTAGAGTTTATTTAGTTAGATATAAGTTTAACGGTTAATTTATGGCTTTGAAGATGATTTCAAAATAATTTATTGAATAAAATGATAAATTTTAGATTGTATAAAATGAAAGAGATATTATGGTACACTTAGCAAATAATAATAATACACATCCTAATCTATGTAAATTATTATGTGCTTTTGAAACTAAAAATTGGGTATGTTTTGCAATAGAATATTGTCCTGGTGGTGAATTATTTTAGTAATTAAAGAGAGTAAAAAAGATGGATGAATAATAAGCAAAGTTTTATTTTAGTTAGGTTTGTATAGCAATTCATCATTTACATGAAAACAAGATTATTTATAGAGATATCAAGCCTGAAAATATATTAATAGATTTAGAAGGTCATATAAAATTAGCTGATTTTGGATTAGCAAAGCCTAATGCATAAGATGATAAAATGGCATATTCATTTTGTGGATCTCCAGAATATATGGCTCCAGAAATGCTTTTAAAATTAGGACATAATTATTAGATTGATCATTATTGTTTAGGTGCACTCTTATATGAATTGTTAACTGGATTACCTCCATACTATTCTAGTAATCCAGAATAAATATATTAAAATATTTTATAACATGATTTACCTTTATCTAAATAAAATTTGAGTACAGATGCAAAAGATTTGATATCTAAATTATTATAAAAAGATATATAAAATAGGTTAGGAAAATCTTATGGAATCTATGAAATACTAAAACACCCATGGTTATAAGAATTTAATTTATATAAATTAATTAATAGATCTTATGATCCTCCATTTAAACCAGATTTATTTAAAATTAATTTTGATCAAAAAGAAATTGTTAATGGAGAGAATTAATTTCAAAAAGAATTGTAAAAATCAATTAACTCAGAATCAGAAACTGTTTTTATACCATTCTTTCATAATTTTTATTATTCTACTTTTTCTTTTAAATAACCTTAACGATCCTCATCTATTACATAAATTAATATCTCGAATGTTGATGATAAATTTACTAATATTCTTTTGAATACAACTAAATCTAAGTAAATTTCATAAGCTCATTCATCATCTAGTTAATCTTAGTTAAAAAAAAAAAAATAAATATAAAATGATTTAGAGAATAAAGAAAATTTGATAAAGAATAATTCTTAGATGGTTATAAAAGTTGGTACAAAACATAAAAAAAATAATTAAAGTATGCCTGATAATGTTTTAAATGTTTAATAAAATGAATTGAGATCATATTCATCTTAAAAAGTTAATGAATAATTATAAAAACTAGCAAATAATTATTAAACTAACCAATTTAAATAACCATCAATTGAAAATGATGAATAAAAGTAATAAAAATTATAATTTGGTGAAAATAAAATGTTTAATAAAAATTAGCCTAATTAATGTTCTCTTATTAGATATTTTAAATAATGATTTATTCACAATATAATAAATAATTTCATTCTTATAAAAATTTTGAAAATTTAGCATTTAAAAGTTGTTTTCTATTTCTTTCTTCCTTTTTAAAAAAAGATTCATCAAATTAAGCATGTTCAATTCGATCCTCCTTTTCTGTATCAAATTCTATTTATTTTTCGCCCTCTTTAATTGTTACTTATAATTTCACTTAAAATAATCGCTTATATACTTCTGCCATACTTATTTCTATTTCATTTTAAACTTATTTTAATGCTCTACCTTCTTCTCCTATAACAATTCTTGCTTATGATGATGTTTAAACATTTATTTATATTTCTATTTTTGCAGATTCTTTACTTGTCACTCTAAATTCTTTTACATAAATACCAATTATGAATGGTATTTCTTTATAAAATCTTTTAAAAATTGCCTATCTAATAATTTATTCCAATTAATCCATAGGTGTAAATAAATGTTTTTAATTTTCATTATGTTTCCATTTGCATTAAAAACTTTGGGAATATAAATATTATTTTAATTCCTCAATTCCATAACCTGTTAAAGAAGATATATAAAATGTTTAGTCATATTTTCCTAAATCTTCCATTTCAGCTTATAACCATTTTAATTTCTTTTTATTAAAACATAAATCCATTTTATTGAAAACAAGTATTTTTGGAATAGGTTTTTCTTCTGATAATTTGAAATTGTCTTCATTTCTAAAATAACTTCTCAATTACTCTTAATCTACTTATATTTTATTTAATCTCTACATTACATTATTCATACTTATATCTAAAGTTTTCATAGCATCAATTAAAATGATTACTAAATTAGTGTCTTAAATTGCATCCCAAGCCTTTGTTACAAAATGCTTAGAAAATTTATAACGTTTAGTAACTCCTGGAGTATCAACAAACTCAATCTAAACACCATTTTTAATATCAGTCTGAACTCCTCGAATTTCAGTAACTGTTGTATTACTTTTATTTGATACTGCACTTATTGGTTCACCTACCATTTAATTTAAAAATGTTGATTTCCCTGAATTAGGAGGTCCTATAATAGAAACAGCTAAAAATTTCTATTCTTATATAGCTACAGATGGTTTTTCTGCTAATGGTTTTAATAATATTTTATTTGACACCTTTGTACCCAATTCAGTTGTTTTTATTACTTTTTCATCTGTTGTATAAAGTGTAGCTGGTGTTTCATAATCCTCTAATAAAAATCGTTCTGGTTTTGTTGGAGTTAGAACATCAATTTTTTTACTTAATGGATTTGTTGGATGCTAATAAGGTCTTAAGGTTTTTTCATCTAATTTTTTAGGAGGAGCATACTTTTTCAATTTCTGCAAATTAGACATACAATAACCACAAATTTTGATCATTATATTTTATTTGAAAAAACAAAAAAAGAGCAAAAAATATATAAAATCTTCAATGCATCTTATTCCTCTTGAGGATCTTCATTAATTTGGGTTTTTCGACACTTCTCTCTGTTTTTAATTTCATTTAATACAAATCTAAAACATTCTCCTTTTTAGGCTAGCTCTTTGTGCTTGTGTTAAGAGTACTTCGATAGGAATTTTATGTTAAAATGTTAGAATCTTCATTTTTTGATATAAATAGTTTTCTATTTTAGAGCTGTTAATATGTTAACTTAATTTGGTTCATTTTCTAATTTGTTTTAAACGAACTTTGCAAACTCTATCCTTAAGGTTTAGGTTTGCTCAACAGTTTATGAATTTACTAAAAATAATAATAAAATTGATGAGTACCTACTGCAGTTAATAGCTTATAGAGAAAGGTTGCAAGACGTTATTCAAATTTGCAGTATTGGAGAGTTTAATTTTCAAATCTCCTGCAGATTTAATAGTTTTCAATTGTTTCTTAACTATGAATGTATAGAAACTGAATAAAATACCATCTTAAGATTTAGATCCATAAAATTATTTGCTAAGAGACTTGAAATAGTCTTCATCGTTGTCTTTAAAGAGTCTAGATTCCAGAAATTGAGATTCATCATTCTCAACCATGAAACTTAGAAACTATTCATCATTTCTCATTGTTTTATTTATTTAATAAATGGACTTACAAGTTTAGAAACTTTAACAAGAAATCACAGAGTAATAAATATAAGATAATTTGATAGTCTAAAAGAGTATGAGTAGATGCTTGAAGATTAAATAAAGGAACATGAAGAGACAATAGATAAATAGAAGTCAGATATAAATAGTAAGGAGAGTGAAATAAAGAGTCTGAAAAAATAATTATAAGATGCAATAAAAAAAGCAGATGTTATAGTAATATTGACATATAATAAAAGAATAATTCAGATGATGTAAGTGGAGCTAAGATTATTTAATTGGAGGTAGAAATTCATGATCTAAATAAATAATTGTAAGAATCAACTTAAAAAATTAAAACACTTACACAATAACTTAAGTAATCATTAAAATTCAAATTAGTGCTAAAATTGATGAGAATGAGATGGATATTGAAATCCTAAAAGATGATCATTAGAAATCTTTAAATGAATAATAAATATAAATATAGGCATTATAAAAGACAATAGATGAATTACAAAAGATATAAAGTAATGTAGAAGTAAAATAATCTCAAGAGATTGTTCCATCTAAATAAAAGTATAATAAACTGTTAAATTAGTGATTTAGATGAACTCTAGAAATAGATTGAAAAGTTAAAAAATTAAATAGAAAAATAAACTAATCAATTGTAAATTCAAGATAAACAAATTGAATAATTTTAATTAAAGGAAGGAATGTAAGGAAGTATTGATGAAATTGGTAAAGGTTCTTAAGTAGAATATTAAAATTAAGAAGAAAAGATTGCATAATTAGAAGAAGTCTTGATTTAATATTAAGAAGAGAATTCTTAATTTGTTATTAAGATAGAGGCAAATTAAAAAGAAAAATAATAACTTAAATAATAGATTGAATTATTAGAAAAATAAAACAAAGAATTATAGTAATAAGAATAAGATGAAAGTGTTGCATAATAACTTGAAGATCTTAAACTATAATTTGAAGAATTAATTGAAGAATACAATTCTATCAATTAGAAACTATAACAATCTGAATAAGATTGTTAATAATTAACTGATAAATGTTAAGAGTATTTATCTGTTAAGGAATAGTTATAAGATTAGATTACTTAATTAGAAACTACTTTAGAACATCATAATGAGGTTTTAGAAGAAAACAATGAATTAAAATAATTAATAAATAAAACATAAGAATAAATCAATAATTTATAAAGTAATAATGAGTATTAAACTCTTTATCTTTAATTGAGAGATGAATATGAAGAATTTAAAGAATAAATTCGTATTACTATTAAAGATAAAGATCAATAATTATATTAAGCAGCATAATTTTGCTAAGAATTAGAGGCTTTTAAAGAATAAGCACAAATGTTTGAATAAAATAATCATCTTTTATCTAATTAATTATAAACTTAATAAGAAAATAGTGAAAAATATTAATAAAGAATTGAAGAATTAGAAAATTCATTACATGCCATATAAAGTTAAAATTAAGATATTAATAGTGTATTATAAAAACTAGATTAATTAAAATTAGATAATGAAAATTTAAAAACTTAAAATTATAATTTTACTGAAACTATTAAAAATTATGAAATTTAAATGGATGCACTTAAATAAATTGAATGTGATTCTCCTAAAAAAATATCAAAGTTATAATTAGAAAATTCAGAAACTACAGCTGAATATATCAAATTAAAAGAAAACACATAAAGAGAAATACATTTATTAAAATAAGATAAAAGTAATCTTTAAAAAGAATTAAATGAAATTAAATAATTACTTGAAACTTATATTAATAATGGAGAAACCTTCGAATCTTAAATTTAATATGTTATGGATTATTGGAATAAACTTTAATCAATATAGGATGAATAAAATAATATGGTTGAGAAATTTTAATTAGAAATTTAAGAATTGAATGAAAATATTGGTTAAATTTAATCTTTATAAAATTTAAGTACAGATTATTAATAAATAAATTAAGAATTGTAATTAGGAAATATTTAAAAAAATGAAGATGTTAAAAATGAGAATTCAAATCTTTCATTAGAAAAATTAATGACTAATGATGAAAATAATTAAAATAATTTTCATTTTGATGTTAAAAAAGTTCAACTTGTTGATTATGCTGAAAATTCTACTTAAACAGAGGAAATTAGCGAAAAAAAGGAAGAATAATAAGAATTATAAAAAGAATTTTAATCTCAACTAATTTAAACTGATGAACTTATTTTATCTCCTTAAAAAATGAATGTTCAATAATTTAATGATCAAATGTGCTAAACAGAGGAATTATAAGAAGAGATGAAAGAAAAATAAGAATTGAATCTTCAAAATTAATTAATTTAATTAACTGATATTAATGATCAAGGTGATGAACTTAATGGTTAAGAAATTAATGGAGAAGAAGATCATGATTAAAGTATAATATAAAAATTATTATAAACATCAGAAAATTTAGAAGATTAAATTAATTAGTATTAAGATTTAAATTAAACAGATTAATTGAAGTATTCTTATATTTTTAACATTATTTAGAAAGAAAGTGGATGATATGGATAATTTAAGAAAATCTTTAGAGAAAGAAATTTTTAATTTGAAAGACAAGAATAAAAAATTAGAAGAGAAATTATAAAATATTTAAAAGCCAGGAACTCCAAGAAGATAATCAGATGCTAAAGAGGAAAGAAAAAAATAATAGGATTAAGAATTGGTTTAAAGATTATAAAAATAAATTAAAGAACTTTAAGAAGAAATTCAATCTGTTAATGTCCATTAATTAAATGAATAAATAGAATAATAATCAAATGAAATAGAATAATTATAATAAGAAATAGAATAATATAAAGAATAATTAATTAAATAAAAACAATAATCAATTAAATTGAAAAATTAATTAGATACAATTTATAATTTAGGACCATAGGCTTTATCAACATTATAGAGTGAACCAAATAGAGAGTTTTCATAAACATAAATAATTTAATAGGAAAAATATTAAATATAAACTTATTTATATATAAAGTCATAAAAATCTTATCAATGTTAGTTTATTGAATTAAATAGAAAATAAATAAAGTTATTTTAATCAATAAAAGGTAAAATTGAAAAAGCTATGTTTGATACTTATTAATTTGATGAAATATTCTTTGATACTCAAAAAATATATTAATTGTTAGAATAATCAAAATTTAAATTATAAAATGATTTAACTAAAATATATTTAATTTTAGGGTAATCTAAAACTCATAAGAAATTAATAATGATAATGTTGATAGAAATACTTTATAATTTAATTTAGAAGCAACAATTAAATTAAAAAATAACATTTTGTTATTAAGAAAGAATAGGAAAGTAATGGATAGAGATTGAATAATTTAAAATATAAACTTCTTCAATATCTGATTTAGAATATACAGTATAAGCTATCAAAGTACATTTGTTGACTAAATAAAAAGCACTTGGTGAAAAAATTCGAAAGTTATCGATTACATATTAAACTTATGTTGAAAACTAATTATAAACAACAAGTAATTTTATGATTGTAACTTGTCCGTCATTACCTTAAGGAGATTTCAAGAATGTAATATAAAAGATATTGAATTGTTAAATTAATACAAATATGTAATTTAACATATTTTTAAATATAACACCTACTTTATAATATTATCAAAAATCTGTTGAAATTTTATCAATGGCTAAATAAATAAAATAAGCAAAAGGTTAATTAGATATAGCATAATTGAGTTCCAGTAAATCTGTTAGTGAATACAATTTAGTTGATGATGAGTCTCAAAAATAAATGAGAATGATTAATAATAAATTAATTCTAAAATAATAAGAAGTTGATTAAGGTAAAAAAGCTCTTGACTTGTATATAAAATAATTACAAGAGCTTTAAGCAAAACTTGATAATTCATTAGGATATTAAAATACTATATCTCTATTGATAAATAATATTATTTTAGAAATAAAATAAAAAATTAATATAAAAATGAATTAGAAGAAAAATAAGAAATCTTAGAATGTTGCATTTTTAGATAAATTAGCAATTTAATTAGATTAAATTATTAGAAAATAATAAATAAACTTTTAAAATATAGAAAACGTGGATAAATTTATAAAAAGTAAGGCAAGTGAGATTTAAAATCCATTTTTATGAAAAATCACATATTAAATCCAATTAAATATTCATCAGATAATTTGGCACCAGTTAATTCTAAATCTTATTTTTCATTAGAAAAGGATCCTGGCCAAAATTAAGTAGCTGATAATTCTGTTTATAAGATTCCTGCTTTTTTATAGGCTTAAGCTACTAATTAGGAACAAAAGTATGTATTTTTGTCAGTTGATGGAACCATAACAGATTTATCAGTTATTAATTTTCTAACAGTTAAAGAGTAAGCTTTTCCAAGATTTTCTTTAGTAAATGATTCCATTTTCACTAAAAAATCTGTAGTTCTTTTAATATCAAGTTGACGATAAACAACTCTAAATATATATAAAAATACATAATACTTGTTATATAATTCATACCATTATTTTCCAATCATATGTTTCCATTCAAAAATTCCTACACCAAATGTACCTGTAGCTTCTAAAACATATATAGATCCATTTGTATATTTTAAAATCATAGCAACATGATCTATATTTTAAATATAAATAAATAACCATATTAAGATCTAGTAACTAGTCTTTATGCTTTGCATGATATATGTTTTCCTTGAAATAATAATATATCTCCAGTTTAAGCCATATCTAAAAATTACTAATTATGAATTAATCTCTTTTTATAATATTCTTCAAATGGACGAATATAATATTAATATTTTGGAGTCTATCGATAATCATCTATACATTTTTTAATAATTTTAAACCAATCATGACATTTATCACCTTTAAATTAAAATACTACATCATTATCTTCACATTTTAAACCAAATTCTATTGTTATATTATTTTCTTATTTTGAAAAGTATTTAAAATTGAATAAATGAAAATTTAAAACAATTTTAGCTCTATTTTTTTGTTCATTATCATAAATACATAAAATTCCATCATGAAATACACAATATTTATTTTTATATGATTTTAATAAAGATTTACTTTTTTTTTAGAGCCAACCTGTAAAATAATTGGTTGTTTAATATTAAAATAATCCAGATTATAAGATTTTAGATTATTAATTGATTTCAGCTTCAAGTGTTTCAATTTCTAAATCTCTACTTATTGCCAATTCAGGTAATCTGTAATCAATATTCTAAATTCCTTCAAATTCAACTTAGACTTCTTCAATGATTTCATTAGTTTTAGTATTTAATGGATGAATTTATTACATTTACATTTATCTTATATTGACAGAAGCCATTAAACTTTTTCTTAATAAATTTTAATCTTTTGATTTTATATCTCCAATTTCTATAGAACTGGCAGGTCTAAAAGCAGCCATATTTGTATTACTATCATTTTAATATGAAATGACTGATTAGATTTAATTCATGTTTAATATTTATATAAATAATATATAAAATGAATAATGTTTATTAATTTGACAGATCATTATAAACAATAGACATAGAAGGAGCTTAACCTAGAAAGAAATCAATATAATTAAATAAAATTGATAGTTTAGATATTAAATAAAGTAGATAATTAAAATTATAGTAACAGTCTATAATTGATTTATTAATATTTTTAGATAAAGTATTGTTTAACAAGATTAATAATATGGAAGACGAAGATATTAACATGACTTTCATCATTTTTGTGATAGTTTTGTTCCATAAGGTGAATATTATTTTGATGGATCTTAAAAGAAACATTATAATATATAAGAAGGAGAAATAAAGTAGTTGAGAGCTTTAGAAAATATATATGATTAACCAAAGTATTTATTTATAATATGATGAAATTTATAAGGTAAAAGACTTTTAACAACAAATGATATAGATGGAACTATGCCAGGATCATTATAAAGTAAAGTAGTTAAAAATATGGAGAAGGCATAAAAATTGAGATTAGAAAGAAATTCATAAAGAGCTATCAATAATGAGATTCTCTATCTAAAACCTATTATGGATTCTAAATTATAAATTGAAAAATAAACAACAAGACATAAATCATTTTCTATTTAATAATAAACTCCTTAAAATCCATTATTGCAAAATAATAACTAAAATGAAATACTATATTCATTATAATAACTTAATGAATTTTAAAAATTACCATAGATTGGAGACAATAAAACTTAAAATAGAGTTCTTAAATAATATAGTTTTTTAGAAGAATTTGAAAGAAGACCATCAATTTTATAGTAATGTTAACCTATGAAAGCTTTTATATGATTATAAACTACTAATACATTATGATTTATTATTATTGATTCATTTAAAAAATAGTTACTAATACTTGTTTGCTTTTTTAAAAGGTCTATAATCGTATTATTCTTCCTTATTATTATCAGTTTTTAATGGTCGATTACTTTAAACAATTTATGAAATTTATGAACTTTAGGCACTTTTTTTATGTTCTTTATGTTCAGATATATGTTATTAATGTATAACAGATTAACTTTTCAAAGTATATTCTGCAAAATTGTAAAATTTAGTAGATTTTACAAATTATTGAATTATTTTAGGTTTTCTTTTGATTCTTGTTTATGAAGATTCATCTGTCTATATATTACATTCATTAGATAATAAGTATTTTGATTTTAATGAACTTGATCTACTTGATGGTTTACGAGTAGAAGAAAATCTTGAAAGTTTTTCTGTAGAATCACCAGGTGATTTATTTTTTATTTTATTTCGCTTTTCAACGTTTTCTGTAAACCTATTAGTTCTGCTTTTTGTTTTCACTTCATTTTCTTAAAATGTACAATCACATGATACATAGTTTATATAGCATTAACACTGACACTTACCAATTATTACTGTTCCCATTTCTTAAATATTAAAATAATTTTAGTAAATAACAAAGAATTAATTAATTTTATAGATAAGTTTGATTAATGTAAATAATTCAATCAATTCCCTATTAAATAACCTGCAATCAAGGCTATTACAACTGCTAACAATAATTAAAAAAAACTCATGTTGTTCTTTTCTATAAATTAGTAAAATTAACAAAATACCTTTTCTAGATTATGCCTATTAAGTTTCTAATTCTATTTTCTTTCTAAAATCTTAATATTCTTATTACTAAATTATTAGATTATATAAATAATTACAAGTTTTTCATATTAATCTTTATATAATTTGATTTAATCATCCTTTTCTGTTTTTGACTCAATAACAGATTTGAACATTTTTGAATCTTATTATTATGAATTATTTATAGTTGATTCTAAAATTTTAGAATCAGGAACTTATTAATGAGACTGGACATCTTGTTAAACATTGTGTTTTATTCTGCTTTTAATTTATTATGATTAAATTGTTGATTAATCTCTGTTTTTCCAAAATTGATTCAAATCTAAATTATTTTATATATTAATATTACCTTAATCTTGGAAATCAATTAAGCTAGCATTAACTTAAAATTTAGGATCAAATTTTGCGTCACTTTTTATAGGTTGACTTGTAGATATTTCAATAATTTAAGTCTAATTAGGGTTAATAAGTCCTAAACTTGGTTTTACTTAAAATAATGTTGGTGTTGTTGTTTTAATCTATATTATATTTGAATTTTTATACTTTGAATGTTACATCTTGTTAAGTTAAATTTTTAAGTGATAATTATGCATGTGCAAATTTATTTTCTTCAGCATCGAATTCTAAATATTACTTAGGTTCAATTTCAATAAACTCTTGCATTAAGAAAATCAAATTAATTTAAATATTTGATATTAAATTATATGCATGTAATAATATAGTATATTTCCTATATAAAAACATATATATTATCAAGTTAATATTATTCGAATATCGATATTAATATAAATTAGTCAGAACTTAAGATTTATTTTTCATTTGTAGTAATCTATAAAGAATATAATTAAAGGTTTTTGAAGATATTGATATCGAATATTAAGTTATAGAGATTAAGCAAAATAAAATACAACAAATAAACATACAATTTTATTTATGAGAATAAAGAACTTTAAGAAATTAAATAAATCTCAAAAAATTTATTATAAATGAGGATTATTGATCAACAATAATTAATTTATAACTAATCAGTAGAGTAACAAATGAATAAGATATACTATTGTATTGTTTATTGAAGAAACATTATTATTATAGTCATAAATAGATAAATAGATAATTAGAAATTATCAAAACGATATAAATAAAATTTCATCATTCTACTTCAATTTTAGAATGATATCAAAATTAACTTTTATATTAAATGGATAGAATTAGAATTGCTTAAATTATTTGTTATAAAATACATATTTAGTTTTAAAAACTATGTATTTTTGAATTACTTAATTGATAAGTCAAAATGTTATTAAATCTTTATTATAAAAACATAAAATACTTTGAAGATATTTGGATATGGATAAAAAGTTTATAATTATAATTAAGATGTAAAAGATCATTAATAAATTGAAAATATCTAAACAAATTGGATTATGATTTAATAGAATTTGATAAAGTGAAAATTATTGTTAGAGAAGTTTACTAATATATATTTAGTATGTATTTTTAGAAATTATGTTAGATGAAGATAATATATGATTAATTAATAAATTTGTTTTTAAAGAGAATGAAAAAATTAATAATGGATTAGAATTGAAAGAATATTGAATAAAGGCAATTGTTATTAGATTTGAATATGAATCTTTAATAATATAATAATGAATTAAGAATATCAATTAATTTCATATATCTATATAAATATTAATAAAAATGTAAGTTAATAAAAAGAAGTGTATTTTTTGTGAGAAACTTAAAAGTGATGGATCTTTTCAATTAATTCTTAAAAGAGCTCTGTTTTGTAGATATTCTCAATCACAGAATTTAATTTACTAAAAAGACATAAATGATATCCTCGATGACAATTAAACAAAATATACAATTGAATACAAAGATAATTTGGATTTGATTAAAGAAAATGAATATATGAAAAGGTATCTCAATTATTTGAATACAGATTTTATCGTTTTTTTGAAAGTGACGATCGATTGCCATCTTTATTTGAGTATTATAAATACCATATAAATATTCCTCGTAACTTTTACTCGAAATTAATAAATAAACGTATGGAAAAGAATAGAGACCTACGTTATAATAAAATAAAATAAGAACTAGGTCTTCTTGAAGAAATTAAGAATGATCCATCTCCAAAAAAGAAAGACACTTCTGAAGATTAATCTGTAAGTTAGATGAAGAATCTTCTAAAAGATCTTAATATTCAATCAACATAAACAGATATCTCTAGAGTAAGTAATACTACTATCTTAAAAGATTTAGTTAAAATGATTGGAAATTAAAATTAAAAATCTAAGCCTTTCTAAATCTTCAATTACAATAAACTTATCTTCAAATCCCTTAATCCATTGATTGAAGCTTAAAAATTATAATTAAAAAAAGTAGAACCTAAATTATAAAATAAAAATTAAGATATAATTAAATTAACTAAGCAACCACCATTAACTGATAGATATCCTAAATCTAATTTATTATCCAGATAATCATCATAATCCAAAATTAAAATTGAAGTATAAACTATTAAAAGACCACCTTAATTAAAATAAAGATAAGGTTCATTAGGAAATATTGAACTTACTAAATCTTGTTAAACAACTTCTAGAAATAATCAATAATAAAATGAATTACTCTTTGAATTAGCTAAGAAAGTATTTTCAACTAAAATTCCTTTAAATAATAATCTTTAATCAAAAAAGAAATCAAATTAATAATAAAATAATAACTTTTTTGTTAATGGGAGATCTAATATTTAAGGAAGCTTAAAAAATCTAGAAGATTTAAAATCATCTATGAGAAGTTTAAATGTTCCTCATAAAACTTAAAATAAATTGATTAAATCTCATCAAGGCACTCCAAATTATTAAAAAAAATGATGATAGTCTTGTAATATGATTATTAATTTATGATTAAATTTATTATATTCAAATAAAATACTTCTAAAATTAATTATAAGTTATTTAGTAAGGATAATCTTCAAATTATTAAAAAAATAATAAAATCTATTTATTTTTTAGTTCTAACACTTTAAAATCATCTTAAGTTATTATTCCATCCTAATCTAAATCAATAAAATTAAATATTATTTCAATATTCTTTATATCAGAACTCAATTACTAACTTGATTCTTTCTTATATCTAATTAATTCTAAATATTTTTAAATTATCATTTTTATTATTTTCTTCGTTTCATAACTAAATGCCCCATTATAACTATTTAAAGTCTATTTACTATCTGGAAATAATTATTTAAAATCATTTAGACTAAAATTATTAATATTATTTTATACTCCCATTAAGTTTAAGAATGATGAGAAGAATAATTATGTAATAATTATCTAATTATGAAATCATTAACATCTATTCCTAATTATAAAAATCCAAGTTTTAAATCTTATAATCCTATTGAATCATTTACATCAAGATCAAAGAATTAAAATGCTTAAGAAATTGAATAATCTGCACGACTTGATAACTTGAAAGATATATTTAATTTTAAATACTTCTAGTTTTATTTAATCTAATTCTTCATTTAATTTTCCTATTGTTATTAAATGTAATTAAAATTCAAGTATTTACTCTTCCATAATACTAGACTACTTTTTTAAAGATTTTGTAGAAGACTTCATTATAGAAAAATGAACATTTCTATTTGAATTAATATTTTCTTAATCTGTCTTTTATCTTGATTCACTTCTATTAATTGATTTTGAACTTTGCTATTTATTAATATATTTTTATAGATTTCCTATTGAACTCTAATTACTTTTTGGTGGTTTTGAATATTTAAGAATCTCTTCCCAATCAAATCTTTTTACATCCGAATCTTAATCTTTATCTAATCTTCTCATTGCACATACAACATCTTCAAAACTTATATCTAAATCTAAATTTTTTAATAATTATAAGAAAACTGGTGTATTTTTATCTGCTTTTGGACATAAAAAGTTTAATAAGGTACTCTTATCAAATCTCAATATTAATGCATCTAAATAAGCTTACATTTTTCGAATTATTTCTATATTCTTACCGAATACTTTTCCTATTAAATTTATTATATCTGAATTTGGATTATTATAATTCATTTATTTTTATTGATACTATTTCAAAAATATCTAATTACATGGAAGCATTAACTCTAAAAAACTATTACATTATTATTATATTATTTTTACTCCTAATAAGTAGTATATTTTAAAACTTATATTTCTTTATTATCAAAACGTATTTATTAATTAGATAAAAACACCTCTAAATCATTTCGACTTATTCTATCCTTCTCATAAGTTAACTAATATTTATTCAATTAATATTACATGTAAAAAGCATGTTTAATAACTTACATTATTGTCAGTTATTTGAAGAATTAAACCTTATTTTAAGTTTTCCAATTCTTTTTCCCCTTTCACAACATCTTTAATCAAATGTACAATTGTGTTTTTGTTTTAATTTGAAAACATAATTATATTAATATATGTAGCTGTTAAAATAAATCACTTAATTATACATTATGATTTTTGGTAATCATTTCATTCTAAATTTTATAATTAAGTTATACTGTAATGTTCTATTGTTAATCTTATGATTCTAAAATTTCAATCTAATGTTATTTTTTTGTCATTTATTTCTTTTTTATTTAAATAACATCATTATTTATTTTTGAAAACCTTATTATTTTATTAGGTAAATTGAGAAATTTATAACTCTTATTTTAAAAGAAGATTTGAAATGATCTTATATTGTAAACTCCTATTTAATAAAATGAAAGTCACAAAAAATTAAATAGTTTAAATATGTCTAAATAATATAAATCATTCTTATAAGATAAAATTTATTAATAAGAGAATTAAAAAAACTGTTTACAAATTTTGATTATGAAATTTAAAAATTGTAAAGATTAAAAAAATAGAATTTTTGTTTGGGTTTTACTTAGGATAGTCTTAATTAGTAAACAATAACACAAATTTAGAAATAATTATAGCAATTAATATACCATAAACTAAAAAAAATATTATGTAGCAACAATAATTAATTTGATATGGATTATTTTTTATGATTTTTATTAATTAGAAGATTTTTATTCATTCCTAAAGTTTTCAATGAAATAATTTAATTAGAAAAATTAATCTTACATAAGATTTCTTTATTGTTTTAAAATTTATAGTCTTCGTATATATGATTTGTAACTTGATTATTTTTATAAATATAAAAAAATAATTAAAGAACTAAAATGAAAATTATAGAAAAGGTTTCTTTTTATTTTTTGCATAACTATGATATTGAAAAATATAAATTTATTATCAATGAAATGTTACTGTTTTTACTTTTTTTTCTAACATTCTTTTCAAAGTGTATTAAGGAGATTAATAATCCTAATATATTTAAATTGTTTTACAAGAATTTTTCTAATATTTTCAGTTAATGATTCTCTCTTATATTTAATTTTTGGGGGATCCCTGATTGCAATTATTGATTATCTCTAACTCAAACTTGGTAATTTCAATTTGACAGATTAATTGCCTTTTTTAATTATAGTTCTTTGTGTTAAATCTATTAAGTAAGCATTTCTTTCAACCATAAATGATCTAATTTAAGGTAAACTGTGTTAATGATGTGATGACATGTTATATATAATTATATTATTATTAATTAATATTACAAAATTTATACAATTTTCCCTATGAAGATTTTTTATTTAAACATAAATTTGATATATCAATATCGATTGAATTGAAGATTTAATTCGATGTTTATATTTAATTTTCTATATAAAAAACAATCAATCAAAATATTATTAAGATCAATCTAATAATAAAGAAACAAGGTCAATTATAAAAATATCCAAACAAGTAAGTAATTAAAATTAAATTAAAATATTTTAATGTTTATTATTCTAAACTTTTATTTAAAACTAATAAACTTAACAAAACAACCTTTTTATATCCAAAAATTATAAATAACATCTAAATTGTAAAGAAATAGCAACTTAATGAATTTTATTTACAATTTAAAATAGGTTAGTAATGACATGAATGGTTAACAAAATATACTAGGATTCTTTAATTAAATTATAAACAGAATTCCTTTATATATAATTAGAACAACTATTATGTAATATTGAATCTTATAAACGTTATTCCTAGAGATATTTTACCTTTTTAATCCCTTTTTATCAAAGGTGGTAGAATAATTCTTCATTTTTATGATTTTAAAAAATATTCTCAAAATTAACGTTTTTAATTTTTGAACTGATTTTAAACATGATTACTACTTATTATAAAGATGATATACTAAATATTAATTAAGCTGATATACTTAAGAAATCTTATGATTTAATTCATTATGGATGTGATAGTTTTCAATTTGATTATCATTAATCTTTTAATTTCTATTTTTTTCTAGAAAAAACATATATGAGCCAATAACTCAATTAATAATTTATTTATTTTCGGTTCATTTCAGATAGATTACACAGTATTTAATAGAAAATTTAAATTTCAAGATTTCTATTTTTTGTCCTATATAATAATATTTATTCTCATTATAATGTTGTCATTTGAAAGTTATTAAGTAGATTGTTTTAAAAATATTCAATTAAAACCATTTTTAATATAGGATATGGAAATAATAAGATGAGTAAGTACTGATTGAATTATAATTTAAAAGATTAATTGCAATAAGTAGGAAAAATAATGCAAGATTTATTTTACCAATGATTTATAAATTTAAGTTAGATAATTTTAATGGTATTATGAGTCAATTTATACAGAATTAGGAATATATAGATATAATTAGTTAAATATTGTAAGTATTCGAAAATTCTTTAATAGTTGAATCATTAAACTATTTAATTAGGCTTTTCTATTAAATTTAAAATTAATCTAATCAAATTTTTAGCTTTAAACTAATTTTTTAAAATTATTTAGAAAATAAATTTAATTAAATTACTTAAAGATTATCGCTATTGATGTAATAAAAATAATTATATAATGAGTTATTTTACATTATTCTTTAACTCCATATAATTATGTAAGAGATAAAAAAATAACATAAACTAATAAAATAATTTTAAATTGAATAGTTTAATTGATTTTTAATGAAAAAAAGAATTAATGAAAATTTCTTTCTAGAATTAAGATTGAATTAATTTTTATATAAAAAAATAAGAAGTTACAAGATTAATTTAACATTTAATATTAAATTACTGATAAGAATTCTGATTA
>CAJJDN010000132.1:76530-165630 GCA_905182985.1 Paramecium sonneborni | reverse complement strand
TAGTTATATATATGGAAGGTAATAAATTAATTGAAAAGTTAATAGATTATTGTTTCTGAGATGGATGATAATAATTTAAATGATTAGCTATAAAATTGAGCATAACTGAATAAATAAATGTTTTGTTTTTTATATAATTATAATTAATTAACAATATGAATTAGAAATTTAAATTAGATGAGAAAAGACAATCGTTACCATTAGTAGTTAGAAAACCAATAGGAGTTATGAATTATAAATTGTATGAAAGATATCAAGAATCATAAAATTACTATTACATAAGAGATATTAATGAGATATTAAGTGATGGTTAAACAAAAATAGTGATAAATTTTAAAGATTAAATGGCGATAGATGAGGATGTATATAAACTAATAAATATAATTAGGAAGAATATCTTAAGAGATATTATTAATTGAAGGAATTTTGTCAAAAAATATAGTTACTTACAGAATATTATAAAGTATATCATTGATGTGAAATAGTTTCATATAGATATTGCACGAATATTCAAAGAGCCAATATGTTCTATATTAAATAAATATTATGATAAGAAAAGAAAGTATGATTATTTTAGGATTGCTAAAATGATTGAAGAAGAGAATAAATAGAATCCAAATAAACCACCTAAAGGGATTGTAGGTGAACGACCTTCTCCTGCAAATTCATAAGAATCTATAACTTAAGAAAAAGATGAAAAAGAGGATTAGAATATTAAAAATATTTAAATATTAAAAGAATTGAGTTGGTTAAAAGTAAGACTTTACCATATAACTACATTTAGCATGACAAAACATAATGTAAAGAAGCCTCTCAAACAATTAATCAATTATGCAAATATATTGGTTCTGGAGCAGAATAATCATCTTTGTCAATAGTTAAATTTTCTAATTAAGATTAAGTATCCTTAAATAATTTTCTATAATATATTGGAAATAAAGCCAGCATAAGTTAAAAAACATCTATTACAACTAGATAATCAAAAGAATTATTTATTTAAGAATTGATTATGAATTAAAAAGCTAAAATTTAATAAAAGGATAATAAAAGTAATAGTATTCATTAAAAAAATAATACTAAATATAGTATAGGTTCAATTATTGAAATGAGGAATAATTTTGTTAAAGATTAATTTAATAATATATCAAAAAAATCTAATAGACAAGCATCAACTGATATTATTGAAAGTGGAACTAAATTAGATGATAAACCATAAGAAATAGTTAAACTTAAATCTAAAACTTTAGTTAATAAAAATTAACTTAAAATTAATAAATTCATTGGTGATTTTAATTAAAATTCTCCTACTCTTTCTTTACATAAGAAATCTATAGGTTCTACATTTTTAAAACAATAATAATAGCCCATTATATAATTATAAAATAATCAAAAAAATAATTTAATTAATAAATTATTACTTGAAGAAGCAGAATAATAATCAAAATTAAAAAATGGTGCTATTACACATAGACCTTTATCTACTACAAATGCTTTTTTTGGTTCATAATCAAATAGAAATAGTCCTTCTATTAACTATAAAAAATTGACTATTTCTAAATAAAAGAAAGATGATTTTTTTTTAAATTAAAAACTTAAAACTACAAATTCACCTCAAAAAAATAATTAACTTGGATTATTTGCAAAGAATCTATTTAATAAAAAATAAAATATTTAAAAATAAAAAAATTCTAATCATATAAAATAAAATTCAAATTAAGAAAAAGTTCTTAATTTAAATAATAAATAAAAACCTAGTTTTATAAATGATTTACTTGAAAAGAAATAACATAAAAAAAATAAATCTGATGATAAGGCTTTTTCTAAGAAATTTTCAGTTCATGAAATAGGAAGTTTGACTGATAGAAATGATAAAGAAATAAATTAATTATTGAATAAAATAAATTAACATAGTTCTCCATAAACTTAACATTTTAGAAGATTACATAGTGAAAAATAAGAATCTCTCCCTTGTAATATGAAAGGGATACTATTTTAATCAATGTTGAAATAATTAGCTAAATAAAATCTATAAATTTTATAAAAATAAGAATCTAGATCTCTAATTAAAAGTTAAACAAAAAAGTTTTGATTATTTTTTCTATTTATTTCATTAATAAATATTGGTTTAATACTTTTCTTAATGTTTTAAATTAAGATTTATTATAAGATTTTTTAAATTAATTTAAATATACTATTGAAGTAATGTTAATTCAATCATAAATAATTTAACAATCAATTTAAATTTATTTTCTAAAAATAGTTTTTGCTGTTGTTGAAGCTTTTAATTCTAAATATTATTAATATCTCTTTGCTTATTTCTCATAATCTTCAGTAATATAATTCCAGTAAATTGATGAATTTCTTCTTAAAACATCTCCAATCATACTAATTGGATTTTGTGTTTAGTCTTCTTTATTTATACTTTTAAAATAATCCAATAGTAATTTTTTTGATTAATATAACCAAATTAGTAAAACATTTTTTTAATCATTTACTTCTTCCTGTTCTTCTTCTATTGCTTAGACTATATCTTCTTCTACTTTTCTATTTAATATATAAATTTATATATACAAATTTTAAAAAATATGATTTTAAATATGATTATCTTCTTCATTTTAAATCATTTATTTTATTATAGGTTCAAGATCATAATTGACAACAGTAATTGGTCTTTTATAATTAAAATTTTCAGATTTATTGCAATTCAGCATACAAATTTCAAATAATAATTTAGAATCTAAAAATTTTGATTTTTGTAATTAAAACAAGTACATTTATATGTTTATTTTAGCTTATAAAATAGGAATTTGATAATGAAATTACTCTTTAGGAATCTTGACATATTAAGATTGACAATCAATAGATCCAAAATATAATAGCTATGTGATATCAGAAGTTCCAAAATTAGTAATAATTTATTTCATTTTAATTCCTCCACCAGCCAATCTTATTTTAGATAAACTATAAATTGCATCGATAGAAAATCCATTTTCAATCAAAAATTATTACCAAACTTTACCTCTTATTCCACTTTCAAAAAGTAACACGATATAAAATTGTTTTGATAGTCTATATATATATATAAATTATTTTTTACATAGATAATGTATATTTTAATTCCTTTTATATTGCACAAGCACAATACGAATTATCACATTTTGATCCTATAATCTAAGAACACATTGTTATTTCATTCTAATATTCCCAAAAAGATTTTCTTTTCCCAAGCAACAAACCTTTTATATGAGGCAAAATTACTATCAAAATTCAAAACAATTATCTTGTTAATTTACATATCTGTTCTTTCTGATAGATATAGACATTTAATATTAACTCCTTTTTTTAATTAATCATGAATTTTGTTTTATAATTTGATATTTATTAGATGATCAATAGTTTCTTATCTACTTAAAAGTGGTTTGAATAATGAATCTTTCATTTTTGAAACAATATTTTTTCGTGGAGTTATGATTGGTGAATAAATTTTTGGCAAAACTAATTCCTATTAATTATGTTCAGTATAATCTTCATTTGGCTCTTATCTACTTTTGAGACGAGTACTCTTGCTCATATTGAATACTTTATCTTCATTTGGAGTTTCACTTCTTTATTATACTTGAAGATTCCTTATTTTAAAGACTTATATTGAATTTCCACCATCAATAGATTAATCTCTCTCTTAACTTGTATTATTTCTACTTGATGTTGGGGAACCTCTAGAACGATTTGATCTATTTGAACCTTCAATTTCAGGAAATTTAAACTTTCTATGTATTTAATTGATTGATTTTTGCTGCATAGATTTTAGTAATTTAGAATAATATATCAAACAAATCAAAAGTCTGATAAATTATTATTTATATATTATATTCATGAATTTCTTAGTTTAATCCATTACAATTTAAAATCAATATTTAAAACTAACTATTGAAAAAGAATCAATAAAAAGAAAGAAAATATTATTATTTTTTATCATATAACTGACAAAATACTAATATTTATATATATATATATAAATTGATTAAAATTAATAGTTGATTATGATGATTTTTGTAGTAAATTAATCAAAAATAAAATAAATGAGTAGAAGCAAACTAAATTTAAATGATAAATTTCATAATTTCAATTGCTTAGAATCATTTATTTTGATAAATTCTATATTATGATATTTAGCTTAAGAATCTTTTATAAAATTTAAAAAGAAGTGACACTAATAATAAATAATATTATAATTGAATGTTTTATTTTATAAATCATTCAATTCTTTAAAAATTTTCTGTTCTTAATCTAAACATAGTATTTTATTGATTTAATTGTTGATTTTCTACTAATCTTCTTGTAGCAAAAATGTCTATGCTTTCCCGAAAATATTTTTCTAATTAATTTTCAAAGCTTTTAAAATATTTATATAAAAAGTCCTTTAAGGATTTTTCTCTTAAATCTAGTTTGTATAAAGCTGAAGAGAAGAGATAATTGAAACAATTTTTTAAATCATCTAAAATGAGAATAATTCTTGCATCATTATCAATTTCTCTCTAAATTTATTCTTACAATATTTATTCTAATTTTTAAGTCATTGTTATTGCCTAATTATGTTCATTTCTCATATCATCATAAAATCTTTCTACTTCTATAACTTCTTGAATGTATTAAATATTTTCATTTCTAAATAAATAAATTTTATTACAGATGCTTTTCAACAGTATGTTAACAAGATTCGCATACATAATTACCTGAGGATAATCTAATCATCATGTTACAATTTATTAAATTCTGATTGGATACTGAACAATTTTTATGACAAGTCTTTTTACAATCTTAACAATTAGTCATATAAATGTTTTATGAACATTACTTTATTCTCTTAATTGGTTCAAATTCAATGTAGGAAAAATTTTAATTCTCTTAAGCTATTGACTAATAATTTTCAATTTTTCTTTTATTGGATTATATAAGTTAATCAATTCTTACTCTTAATTAAAGTTCTTATCCCAAAATTTCAATTTAATTTTTTAATCTAATTCTTTCTTCAATAACTTAAATAGTTGTATCTAATTAAAATCCTTCGCTAAAACTTATTTTTTCAATAAATTTAATATAATTTTCCGTATTTTTTCTAAACTAAATTAATGAAATCTAATTAGATAGATTTTAATAATAAACAGAATTTTAAAATTAACAAAATTCTTTATTATTTTCATTTAATTAATTATTGCTTAATAAAACAGCCGTTTCAGAATTAGTTGGGCTTTATGTTAATAGATTATTACTTTTTTAGTTTAATTATTAGAAGTTTCTTGTTAATAAAAGTTAATCTCTTTAAGTTAAAACAAAGAAGATAGAGTTTGGATTTTCAAAGTTATTTCTATGAATAGTAGTGAAATCTGAAAATGTCAGAGCATGAATATAATGTTAAGCCATATCAATTCCAAAGAGTTTTAAAACATTAAGAAGGGCTAATTATTATAGAGTAGGGGTATTTTCTACAACATAATTTGTTGATAATTGAGAGACAATAATAACTTGATGAATAATTTGATTCTTATCTTTCATCTTTTTAATTTACTTAGAAATTTAATCTATAATTTCTTAATCTCTAGAATATCCTTCAGTATCACCTAATCCTGGTGTATCTATAAAATTAAAAATTAAGTCATCTTTTATTTTGATTTTGTATTAATTTACTTCTCTTGTAACTGATTTCCCTTCTCTGTTTTATTCATTATCATCTATCACCAAATAACGTAAATTAGAGTCCAAAGTGATTTTTGAAATATGATTATAAAAACTATTTATTAAAGTAGTTTTTCCTTATCCTGTTATTCCTACTAATAATATATTTTTAATTCTAGCATTAGATTATTATTATATTTAAATATCATTATCAGATATTAATGTAGCACTAGCAAAAGTCCATTATAGTTCTTTAGGTTATTAATTAAATCTTTCATACATATTTCGAAGGATTAATAATTCAGCTTAAATACATCGTTTACCAATAAAACTAGTATTAGAATTTTTAAATGAGAGAATTAATAATTCAATTGTTTTAATTCCAGTTTTCTAAAAAAGATCATAGAACATTTATCTTCTACCTGCTGAAGAAATTTTATTGAGAAACTATTCTTCAATCATCAACCAATCATTTTAATTTTAATTTCCTTATATAACTTACTATTCTTGCTGATCTTGCTGAGATTGTATTGGTTAAGATTGTATAATTTTACTTGGTCTTTTAAAAATTTCTGTAATTCTTTAACAACAAGATATTTGCTTTGATTTTTAATTTTCACTCATTTTTTTTATCTAAAATAATTATTCTAATTTATTGAAATCAATATAAGATTTAAAATAGCTAATTACAAAAAACTAAATTTATCAAAAATTATTTCTCAACTTCTTTTTGGTTAATAAATAAATAGATTTTTAGAATATTATGGCTTTTAATGATTATAACATGGTAATTATGGTGCCTACATAGATTCTTAACTCAAACTAGTAAGAAGATGTTTAGTTTAATTTTCATCAGTAATCATAGGTTAAAATCTATCTGTGTCATTAATCTATATTGAATTTCTCACTTGATTAATATCATTAATGATAGTGTTTTAACACTATTGCAACCTAAAATAGATTAATAATCATTACACTTAATCATCTTATTATTCTTTTGAAGATTCCATATTTTCTGAATACTCTCTATTCTTACAATTGACTCGTTTAATAAGTTTTTTTGAATGAGATTCCCAAGCTTTAAACGCAATTAGTACATTTAAATAATCATGTAAAATATTAAAGTTTGTTCTCAAATCAACTAAACAAATATTTGATCTCTTTATAAAAAGATTTCTTCTATAATTCATAAACTTCATTTGCATCTCTTTATTGTATTGTTTTATTTATTTTATACCATTCTTACTCCCTGTTTTAAAAACATCCTCTTAAAAACATGTTCTAAATAATTCATAAATCAATTAATTATATTATATATAACCTCGATGATCACTAAAATAATAATCAAGAAATACCATTTCAATTTAAAAGCACTTGCTTATTTTGCAGCATCCCATAAATTCTCTTCTTTACCTCTACCTAAAGGAGCACCCAAATCCATAAGAAATCTACATAAAAATTTATAATGCATTGCCTTTCCTTATGTCTCAGGAGAGTACTTACACCATATAGTTTTAATTCTATCTTCATTTTCTACATATGTTTATATTATTGAATTCTAAACTTAAAAAAAGGATTCAAATTATTCAATCAATCCTAAAACAAATAAATTTAAAAACACATAATTTGATAATAACATAAAAAGAAAGAAATAAATCTAACTATATGTTGATCCACAATATTATGGATCATTTGAACAATTAGGATTATGATGCATTGTATCAGTCATTATTGTTCTCCAATCATCCCCAGAAGCACATTTAAATAAAGTAAGCATAGCTTATGCAATGTTATGAAAATTTATTTATTCATCCATCACTTATCCTGAATCTAATTGACCATATAATTAACAACCAAATAAAGCAAAAACAAGCATTGTGTCTATTAAAATAAAGAATATTTTTGCTAAAAATGGAAGTGCATAAACCATTACTCTCATTAATCTCTATATATTTATCAATCCTTAAAAAATTAGAATCAATCTCAAGCTTCTTAAAACAAAACATATCCTATATAACCTAAAATAAGCTGTTAAAGGACTAGATTTAAAATATATTTCAACCCATCCATATTCCAAATCAGCTACAAGATCTACTATTGCAAAAAAAATTAAAATAAAAAGGAATTATCTCCAATAATTATCGAAAAATCTTAATAATCCTAAAGCCAAATATTGAATTAAACCCCAAATGATTATGACAATTGAAAAACCATGATGAATGTAGTTTATTATAACTAAATAACTTGTAGTCATTTCTGAGTGAAATAAAATGTTATTAACTACATCAAGAAGTAAAATAATAAAGAAGATAGTCTACATAATATTATCATTCATAATAATTGAAGCAAACCGTCGGATTACATTATCTGGTGGTGTAGAAAACACAGGTATATCTTTAGTTATAATATCTGCAATTTCTATAAATTCTTTTTAATTTTGATTGAAATCTTTTTTTTCAATCTTTCTTTAATTTAGTTTTAAATTGGAAAATAATACTCCTGTAAATAAACTTAAAAAAAACATAGAACCAACAAAGCAAAATGAAATAAAAAACACATAAGTATGTATATAACTATTAAATGGAAGTGGACCAATATTTTAGTAATCACTATTTTAAGCAATTTATAACATTTCTCCCCATCCATCGAATGTAGAAACAGTAAATAGTGTAGGAATAGCCATAGTAATATTATCAAAATTATGTTTAAAATTAACCCAAGTTCTATTCTATTCAATACATTCTTAATAACTAACACGAAATTACATTTTATCTTCACAAAATCCAAATTGTCTTTCATATAGAATGATACCATAAACTCCAAAGATTATCCAAACTGAAAAAAGAGTTAATAATACATTTAAAATATCAACTAATGATTTATAAAGAGCTGAACTTAATACATTTAAAAGTGTGATTCTATTTAATAAATTAAAAGGCCTAAAATATCCTGTATATAGTAGGATCTCAAATATTGGTTTTACATAGTCTTTTGTATCATATTGGATAAAGAATGTAGTTATATATATAACATCTAAAATCTGCCAAACAGAATTAAAATAGGCTCCATTATCTATAAATAATCCTTTAGCAATAACATTAATTGCATAATCGGTAGCTAATATGAGATTAATGTAAAATTGAGCCACTTAAGGATATGTTTCTTTATCTTGCTCATAATCATTATAAGTTTGTATAATAAAAATAACTATTGAAGATACCAAGGATAAATCATTTATTAAAATATAGAATCTGGATCTAGCTAATAACATACATAATTTTCTCAGATGATTTGTCTTATCAAAAAAGAATAAAGATTATTCACAACTTACACCATTATAAAGATCTGGTTTTTCATCTTGGATTTTTTGATAAATTTATCTAATTGAATTTATTAAATGTTATATTAAAGCTATCTTTTATTTAGTATTGCTTTTTTATAATTAAATATTTGGAAGTGATTTCAAATTATTTATTTCTGATAATTATTATGTATGTTAAGTTTCAAGTTAATCTGTATTTTAAGTTATTATCTTAGAAACCTCATTCTCCTCTATTTCAGAAAAGATTTGTCTATCCAAATATTTACCAAATCCATCTAAAAGAATGGCTAAAACTAATCCATATGTTAAATAATTTAAAATAATCACCATTGAATAAGAATATACTACAGCAAATGTTTCATTTATGTCTGTTCCCAATACAAATACTCCATACCAATCATCATTTGTCATTATATTAAATACAGTCATAAATGATTTCAATACATTATTATAAGAATGTAATTATCCTAAAACATCATTCTAATCAAATCTGCCTGCATACACTTCCATTCCAACTAAAGCATATAAGAATATTACTATGAACATCAAAAATGTTAAATATATATATTGTTTAAATGTTGTTGATGCTATGTGCCCTATTGTTACTGCCATACTATTGTATTTTAAACATCGATAAAATAAAATACATTTTGTTCCCCTTATCAACCTTAAGTTTTATTCTGTTAGATAATTCATATAATCACTCATTGTGAATTCTATCAAATTTAATATAACTATCATTGTTTACAAAATGCTTTCATTATTATTCGATAATTCTTTTAATGAAATACTGCAATATCTTATAAATGTTTCCATTGAAAGTATAATTGTAGTAACATCTTCAACTTACGATATTATTGAAGAATCTACTATTCCATATAACGATAAAAATGTGAAGTTTATTAAAATTAACAGATCCAAAGCTATCTCCGTTATTTTACTACAAACCATTCTACTTACATATTTTCTTATAATCAAAATTTTTCCAAAAATTCCTCTTACCCATATAACTAAATCAACTTTGTTCATAGATATCAATAAACTTCTGAAATTGATACTTGAATATTTTGATTCAATTACATCATTTCCAGACCAATTTAAATCAGATATTAATTTATTTTTCATATCTTTAATTCTTATATTTTTGTACTCTTATTCTGGACAATAATATTTAACTTTCTCTTTTTATATTTTTTATTTTAATTTAAATAGGATCTCATCATAATTTTAATATTACCCTTATATAAATAAAGAAATAATAACATCTCCTTTTTTTTAAACAAATGAATTTGTATTTTTAGGTTTATCCTTTTTTTTTGTAATACCCTGATATTTTTTTTTTTCCATTCTAATACATGGTTTTCTAGTGGTTGAATTTTGAGAACAAATTTCTTAGACGATGCGTTTTTAAGCTCGAAATGATTTTTTTATAGGATATTTGAAACTACTGGATATATTGTTAGATTTAAAGATTTGATCATGGAATGAATTTGATAAGGGTATTGCATATTAGAAAGAGTATGTATATTTATTGAAGTCAATAACTTTATCGTCAAAGTGTTCCTTAAGATTTAGAGTATTACTATATAAAAGAAAAATAATACGTAAAGGAAGGTATAACATCTTCAAGACTGGAGTATTTTTAATATTGATTAGGGTTGAGTTACTTAGAGAGTTAGGCGAAGTCGAATTTCATTAGGTCTTCTAAGATTTTTAGATAATCTTCATTTTCAGTGTAATTTTTGAGATTGATAAGTTCTTATTGTTTGGTAAGCTTGGAGAACTTGGTTAAGAGTATATTTTTAAGTGTAAGTCTTCTTAAGAACAAAATAAGTTAATGGATGAAATTCATCTAGAAGAAATAAAGAAGATGAATTTACATTAGTATCATTATTATTTCGTTGCTTTGCAGAGAGTAGACGGGGTTAAGTGGAATTTTTATTTTGGGAATCTTATAATCTGTAGGAAGAAATATGTTTATTGGAACTTAATAATTTGTAATATTATTAAAAAGCTGAATAAAATCCTATGTCTTTAAGGAGTGCAAGATCAAAAATATTGGTTGTATCTCTAATTTAATTTTGATTATAATTTAACGATTCTAAAAGTTATTGATTAATTTCTAATTATTCTTATTAATGAGAGAATTCTTCAGCAGCTTCAGCATAATGAGTTTTGAGAACAGCAATAACTAAATTGAAGCCAAAGAAACCTCCTACAAAGATAATTAATAGATAATAGATCCAAACCCAAGGACTAAAGATACGTATAGTATAAAACATAACCCAACTCCAATCATCCATAGTAATAGTTCTCAATATCTATCCATATGAATAGATAATATTATTAAAAGAAGTAGGAACTTTGACAGTATATGGAACATAAGAACAGATCATTTATTCTGGACATTAATCCACATTACATTAAATCCAACTATCCCCAGGGTCTTCATTAAGAGGTAAACATCTATAATTAAATAGACCTTAAAATAAATAGAGTCCAGCCAAGGCAAAGAAAAGGGAAAATAATCCCACTATAGCCAAGGCCTCCAAAATGTATTTGATTGATTACCTTAAAGCTGTAAGCATTACTCTCAATCCATCAAAGATATCTCCAAGATATTATAGAAGAGTTATAATTCTTAATGGTGATAAATCTATTATTACTATATCAGGACGATATAAATTAAGTGCTGATAAGAGAACTATTGAAAAATCAAAAAGATTTGAAAAATTAACAAAGTAGGCATTTTTAGAGAACAAAAATCCTTGAGATATTATTCTTAATCCAATTTCTGTAAAAAAGAGGATTGTTATTATTTATTCTATTTAATCTGTGTCTTCTCTATGTTCAGTCTTAACTATAATGTACAAAACAATATTAAAAAGAATAAGAACTGTCATCGATAGTTCAAACCATATTGAGTTTACGATTGTCTTAGCCAATATCGGAATCATAAATGATAAGTACACTATTGTCTTTCTCAATGTGAGCAAAGGATATGCATCGTTGTAATGCTATATATATGTAAATAAAGAGGACTACTTCCAATTCATGTTTAATTCTTTGGTATCCATGTAACTCTACTAACTTTATATAGTATGGATCAATTCTATAGTCTCTTTACAAATGTTTTGTATGTTTACGAATTATGTCCTAATCTACATCATAATCAATTCTCTCAATTTCTGTTTTTGTTTAAAATTCATTTAGATCACCTTAACACTTCATTTGTTTTGTTGTATCAACTTTACATCGATCTCTTAGTTCATGTTCAATTAATTAAATTAGAGGAATTGGTTATTCATCCTCCAAATTATTTTGAAATCCCTCTTAAGAAACTCTATTCTATAATTATTCTCTATCTGATATACTATCTTATCCTAATAATCGATTTTCTAATCCTAAATAACTGCTTCTCTCTGACATATTTATAGATTGTTTCAATTAGGAATTATTCGAATTCATTCTATCTGATTAATTAATCTAGTTAAACACTTAAACTTCTTCACTCTTTCTCTATTTTATCTTTATTACATTACTATTCTCACTCCTATTTCTCTCATGTCTCATTTCATATATCATTTATTTATAATAATCTCTTATTTAATATTTCACTTCTTTTATTCTTTTTATTTATTTTAACTTTTCTTACCATCTCAATAAGTACGATCATCTTTTTTACTCTCCAAATCTTTAATTTATATTAAACTACATTTATTATTCCCTTAAACAATTCTAAAACATGCTACTCATATCAAATGCTGCTATTATTATAATACTTAAATTCTCAATCCCATACTAATAATTTATATTCAATCTCTATAATAATCAACATACTCACTTCCTATTATCAAATAAATAAACTTATAATGAAATAAATATTAGATCTACAGAGACTTATTGCCTTTAGACATAATATGCATTAAAATCCTGAAGCATCTTTAAAGGAATTCCAAACTCAATAAAGAGTGAGAGAATTCTTGCTTACTTTAAATATTCAAGAAGATGTTATTAAAGTATGTGGAAATACAGGATTAATTGTTGATCTAAGTGGTAATGCAGAAAAGGTTGGAGAAGATAGATTAATTGCATTCAGAGCAGATATTGATGCATTAGTATTGAATGAAGCTAATGAACATTTACAATATAGAAGTACAAATGGATGTGCTCATATGTGTGGACATGATGGGCATACAACTTGTCTTTTAGCTTTTGCATAAATCTTTTNAATAAGAACTGTCATCGATAGTTCAAACCATATTGAGTTTACGATTGTCTTAGCCAATATCGGAATCATAAATGATAAGTACACTATTGTCTTTCTCAATGTGAGCAAAGGATATGCATCGTTGTAATGCTATATATATGTAAATAAAGAGGACTACTTCCAATTCATGTTTAATTCTTTGGTATCCATGTAACTCTACTAACTTTATATAGTATGGATCAATTCTATAGTCTCTTTACAAATGTTTTGTATGTTTACGAATTATGTCCTAATCTACATCATAATCAATTCTCTCAATTTCTGTTTTTGTTTAAAATTCATTTAGATCACCTTAACACTTCATTTGTTTTGTTGTATCAACTTTACATCGATCTCTTAGTTCATGTTCAATTAATTAAATTAGAGGAATTGGTTATTCATCCTCCAAATTATTTTGAAATCCCTCTTAAGAAACTCTATTCTATAATTATTCTCTATCTGATATACTATCTTATCCTAATAATCGATTTTCTAATCCTAAATAACTGCTTCTCTCTGACATATTTATAGATTGTTTCAATTAGGAATTATTCGAATTCATTCTATCTGATTAATTAATCTAGTTAAACACTTAAACTTCTTCACTCTTTCTCTATTTTATCTTTATTACATTACTATTCTCACTCCTATTTCTCTCATGTCTCATTTCATATATCATTTATTTATAATAATCTCTTATTTAATATTTCACTTCTTTTATTCTTTTTATTTATTTTAACTTTTCTTACCATCTCAATAAGTACGATCATCTTTTTTACTCTCCAAATCTTTAATTTATATTAAACTACATTTATTATTCCCTTAAACAATTCTAAAACATGCTACTCATATCAAATGCTGCTATTATTATAATACTTAAATTCTCAATCCCATACTAATAATTTATATTCAATCTCTATAATAATCAACATACTCACTTCCTATTATCAAATAAATAAACTTATAATGAAATAAATATTAGATCTACAGAGACTTATTGCCTTTAGACATAATATGCATTAAAATCCTGAAGCATCTTTAAAGGAATTCCAAACTCAATAAAGAGTGAGAGAATTCTTGCTTACTTTAAATATTCAAGAAGATGTTATTAAAGTATGTGGAAATACAGGATTAATTGTTGATCTAAGTGGTAATGCAGAAAAGGTTGGAGAAGATAGATTAATTGCATTCAGAGCAGATATTGATGCATTAGTATTGAATGAAGCTAATGAACATTTACAATATAGAAGTACAAATGGATGTGCTCATATGTGTGGACATGATGGGCATACAACTTGTCTTTTAGCTTTTGCATAAATCTTTTAACATTATAAAGAAACAATACCTAAAAATAAAACAGTTAGATTATTATTTTAACCTGCCGAAGAAGATTATGGAGGATCTGTTGATATGATACGCGATGGATGTTTAGATAATGTATAAGAAGTATATGGATTTCATTAATGGCCAACAGGAAAGATTGGATAAGTATGGTGTAAAGAAGGATCAATGATGTCTTAACCAATATAGATGCAATTTGATTTTATAGGTAAAGGAGGTCATGCATCAGAACCCCATAAATTTAATAATCCTGTTTAATGTGCAGCTGAATATCTCTATACTATTAATAATTAATTAAGTTAAGAGAAAGGACAATTTACTTTTGCATGGACATGTTTTAATGGTGGAACAGCTTTTAATGTTATACCAGATACAGCTTCAGTAAAAGGTATGATTCGTTCTTTAGAATCAGGTTTAGGAGATAGATTATTTAAAGAAGTATGATAGATATAAATTAATATAAATTAGTGTTGTAATGTTGCTGAGAAAACTTGTTAGAAATATAGGTGTTAAGTAAAAGTTTAAAGAATGGCAGAAAATTATCCATTAACTGCAAATCATTAAAAAGAAGCATAACATATATTGAGATTAGGTGAAAAATACTTTGGTGCTGGAAACGCTCATGCTGGTCCTTGTCCTGTTTATGCATCTGAAGATTTTGGAAATTATACTCTTAAAGTACCAGGAGCATTCTTCTTTTTGAGTTCAGGAAAAAAGTAATTTATTCATATATATTTAATAGTGATACAAATAATCCGATGTTACATTAATCCAATTTTGATTTTAATGATGATCTTATTGAACTAGGTGCTGGATTTTGGTGGGAGATTGCAAAAGATCGTCTATTAATATGAATAACATATATAGCATTTATAGTAAATTTAATGAATTTCTTGACTTTGAAGATAGACCAACTACAAGTCAAAGTGTTCAATAATAACTCAATAATGTTGGTTAGAAAATGAAGGAATATAAAGATAAAATATTCACTTCACATTCTAGAGCTAATTCTAGTGCTACAAAAATGAATTAAAACATCACACTTAAAAGTCAAAGTCTCCTATATGGGATAGAATGAATTCTTAAAATTCATAAAAGAAGAAAATCTTTGATGAGACTCCACTTCCTCTTGTCAAAAGAACTAAACCTTAGATTTTTAGTAAACCTGAATGGAAACAAACTAATCTTCAATTAACTAAACCTGTAGTTTCATAATCATCAGAAGATTTAGATGAAAGCAGTTTAACAATATAGTTTTTAATAACTGAGGATAAAGACATTGATGAAATGTATTATATAGACAATAATGAATCTGAAATCTTGAGTTATTTGATTACATAAATCGGCAAAAGACCGACTCTTGAAATTTAAGGTACTATGATTGAAAACTTAACTCGTAAAAATAATGAAGTTAAAAAACAACTATCACTCAAATTAATGGAGAATCAACATTAATTGAATTGGGGTTATTATATGTGAGATGCTCTATCTTTTAGAGTTAATTAATGTTGTGCCAGAATTGCCAGCTAGATTAGTTTTAAAATTATTGAAGTAGACTCATAAAGATTTAGGATTGAAAATTTAAAAGAAGTAAAAATAAAAAGAAGAACTTGAAATTAAAATATCGAATGTTATCAAGTTTAGATAACAATATTAATAAATACATGATCTCTTATCTGAATTAAATAAAGATCAACTGACAACTGATAGTTGGTCCTTATATAAAATAATCTCAATCAAAGACTTAGTTTGGAGTCAATCAAGAGATTTGAAACAATAAATGCACTTATATTATTGCTTTAATGATATTAGAGGATACATAGAATCCTTATTTCAGTAATAATTAGAGTATTCTTATCGTTTCTTCACTCAAAACATTATTTTGACATTTGTTTAAAATAATAAAGATAAGATGAACTATTAAAAATGTTAGACAGTATGTGTGATTATCTTTAATATTATGAATTGAATAATAAAAGTGTTGATTTTAGTAAATAGATAAGAACTTCGCTTTAAAATCAATTTAGAAGTATTATTAGACAATAATTAAAAAATGAAAATATAGAAATTAAACCTATCAATCTTAACAAATAACTTATGGTATTTTAATTAAGTATTCTATTAGAAAAAAGGAGTTAAATATGATTGCTTACATTAATTGAATAAATATTTGACAGCATTTTTAACTTCATTCTATCTTACATCATTTTCTCTTGGTTTGATTGTTTAACAATTCTAAAAATTATTGTCAATCAACACTTAATAAAAGAAATAACCCTTATTAAAAAAGATTGGATTTTGATATAATATTGAAAAGAATTAATTCTGGCAATATATTTAAGATAAAGTTGTCAAAAGTATAAGGCACACCAAAATGGATGCTTAATGTGTTTATTAAGATTGGATACGATTTGAAGCTCTGATTTTACAAGATTATCTAAATAGGGGAAGAATTAAGTAATTTAAAATCTAACACACTTTTATTTCATCTAAAGAACACATTGAGATTGATTGCATAAGGATTAAGCATAAATGTTATATAATGTTTAAGTATTCAAAAAGGGATGGGTTCTACAAATATTGTTAAACCTTTATATCAATGTGTTTTATTTAATAAATTAGATTCTTATGTGGAAAACAGAAGGCTTAATGTATAATCTCAATATTTGAATTCATTATTAGAAATTAAAGAAATATTACCTCATTTTGAAAAACAATAACCCTTATAAATATTAGAGAGTCCTTACAATAAGAAAGAAGAATACTTCTTTATAGTAAGTTAATTTTAAGAATTACTTTTTTTGGCTTAAAATATTAAAGAGTTTAGAATAGATTGTTTTTTGCATACAATAAATTGTTTTGAGTATTATTGTTATCTTTTGATACATAATGATCTTTATTCTCAAATAAAGTAACTTTAATTTGAGCTGCCTTCATATGAAAACAATTTTGAAAATCTTGTAATAGCTCATCATTATATAACAAAATAGCATAAGATCTTCAAATTTAAAAATTTAAGTAATTTACTCCTCTTGCTTAAGAGAAATATTGGAGAACTTAACACTATGTTCTTAAATTTATGACTTTATCAAATAATCTTATTTGTATAAAGAAGATATAGAATTTNTCTTCACTCAAAACATTATTTTGACATTTGTTTAAAATAATAAAGATAAGATGAACTATTAAAAATGTTAGACAGTATGTGTGATTATCTTTAATATTATGAATTGAATAATAAAAGTGTTGATTTTAGTAAATAGATAAGAACTTCGCTTTAAAATCAATTTAGAAGTATTATTAGACAATAATTAAAAAATGAAAATATAGAAATTAAACCTATCAATCTTAACAAATAACTTATGGTATTTTAATTAAGTATTCTATTAGAAAAAAGGAGTTAAATATGATTGCTTACATTAATTGAATAAATATTTGACAGCATTTTTAACTTCATTCTATCTTACATCATTTTCTCTTGGTTTGATTGTTTAACAATTCTAAAAATTATTGTCAATCAACACTTAATAAAAGAAATAACCCTTATTAAAAAAGATTGGATTTTGATATAATATTGAAAAGAATTAATTCTGGCAATATATTTAAGATAAAGTTGTCAAAAGTATAAGGCACACCAAAATGGATGCTTAATGTGTTTATTAAGATTGGATACGATTTGAAGCTCTGATTTTACAAGATTATCTAAATAGGGGAAGAATTAAGTAATTTAAAATCTAACACACTTTTATTTCATCTAAAGAACACATTGAGATTGATTGCATAAGGATTAAGCATAAATGTTATATAATGTTTAAGTATTCAAAAAGGGATGGGTTCTACAAATATTGTTAAACCTTTATATCAATGTGTTTTATTTAATAAATTAGATTCTTATGTGGAAAACAGAAGGCTTAATGTATAATCTCAATATTTGAATTCATTATTAGAAATTAAAGAAATATTACCTCATTTTGAAAAACAATAACCCTTATAAATATTAGAGAGTCCTTACAATAAGAAAGAAGAATACTTCTTTATAGTAAGTTAATTTTAAGAATTACTTTTTTTGGCTTAAAATATTAAAGAGTTTAGAATAGATTGTTTTTTGCATACAATAAATTGTTTTGAGTATTATTGTTATCTTTTGATACATAATGATCTTTATTCTCAAATAAAGTAACTTTAATTTGAGCTGCCTTCATATGAAAACAATTTTGAAAATCTTGTAATAGCTCATCATTATATAACAAAATAGCATAAGATCTTCAAATTTAAAAATTTAAGTAATTTACTCCTCTTGCTTAAGAGAAATATTGGAGAACTTAACACTATGTTCTTAAATTTATGACTTTATCAAATAATCTTATTTGTATAAAGAAGATATAGAATTTATTGAATCTTATATGAATAAAACAAAAAATGGCTTGATTAATTGAAATTTTTATGGATTTACACCTAAGGATTGAAGGATAGCGAGATTGATAATAAATAAATAACTAGTTATTAGATTATGTATAAAATGACCTAAATAATGCATCAAATATCAGTTATATCATTGAACAATTCAATTATTAAGCCAGAAGAGATAGGATAGATTTATTATCAAGCATATACTGAAAATTTAATGGAGGCAATAATAGGAATTTTAAATAAATAAAATAAATAATAATTTCTTGGAGAACTATAAAAATTTCTAAAATAGGTGAATGGATAATATTAGTCTTAAAAATTTGATTGTTTTATAAGATTGCTAGATATAAAATCATAGAGTTAATATTTGGAATAGGTGAATAGATTATAATTATTGAGTCTTTAAGTCTAACTCTCTATTTTGTAAAGGGAAATCAATATAGATTAAAAAAACATAGGAGAAATCTACATAAATTTTGTAAATGAAAATGTTTGATAGTTAAATATTTAATAAAGATCACTTTTTTTTATTAATTTGAATAGTTGATGATCTTTTTTTTCTATCATCATTTCTCCTAATCAAAATAGAGTAGTTATTATAATCTAAGGAGGAGATGGATCTTACTTTATTAATATCGATAGATTCTGTTTTTATTCGAGTTTTTGGTTTAATTATTTATTTGATTGTAGATGACGAAGGTATTCCATTTATCATTAAACATTACTTAAATAAGAAAATATAAGTACTCTTGATTGAGTATCAGTTACACTCTTTTCTGTGTCTATTCGCCTTTTTGAGGCAACATCAATCTCTTTTTTGAGTTATATAATTTATTTTTCTTAAAGCTTATATTTGAATGAATAAATACTTCCATTTTCATTTATAGAATTTTATATTGTTCTTCTTTTAGAGTAAGACTCTCTTGTATTTAATCACAATGAATCTTTAATCTTTATTCAACCTGAAATAAATGATAAAATGAACATGGATATGATATCGAATTTCAGATTCAGCTTTTTATAATGATTGTTCCAATAGATCATATTATTCAATAATTTCTTGATGTAATCTTTATATACATAAGTATTTTACTCAATAAATTAATCTAAAATGCGAGCGATGTATTTAAATGCAACAGAGATATCATCAGGTAGTATAACACGAATGTCAGAATAGCCAGTTTGATTCAATTTGTTTTGTAATTGTTCGAAATAGTCTATGATTTATGATTTAAGATCAGAATTTAATTAATTCATTAATCTAATAATGATTCAGGAATCCAAATAAAGCAGAGTATGTATTCCAACATAGAGTTCGATGCAGGAATAAATTTAATATGTAATAGAATAATAATAAAAGGTAACATGTGGTGGAGATAGTACATTTTGTATAACAATCCAAAGGAAGGTGTTTATGTGGGGTTAAGGGATACAGATAGCATAGTAATTAGAATTAGAGGAGATAGAATAGATAGCAGTATCTAAAGAGCATTGGTTTGCATGGTCAGAGACATAGGTTTTTGGATGGTAATAGAAAAAGAGAATATTAGTGGTTCAAATAAATAGGGAAAATTGGGAATGAATAATTCAGTGAATACACCAACATTATTTGACATATTTAGTGAAGCATCTTAATATGGATGGTAACTGTAGAAGATAGCAGTTGGATTAGATCATAGTGTAGCATTGATAGAAGTAGAAGATGAAAATAAGATATTTGTATGGGGTTCAAATGCATATTAATAATTGGGTTTTGATGCTTCAGAACAATTTGTTGCAATACCTCATTAATTAGATTTAGATAATCTTCCTAGAATTATTGATATTTATGCATAACACAATTATACAATGGCAATAGATGAAGAAGGTCGATTATTTTCATGGGGTAGTAATGAATTTGGTCGTCTAGGATAGAATGCATTTGCTAAATATATGAAATTACCATCTCCAATAACATCTCTTGGAAATTAAAAGATAGTAAAATTGGCATTAGGAACATTTCATGTGTTAGCAATTGATACTTAAGGAAATGTATATTCATGGGGTAGAGGATTATAAGGATAATTAGGACATGGTAATAGTAATGATTGTAGTAAACCTAATCATATAACATCTTTATAGAATATTAGAGAGGTTGCTTGTGGAGAGGCTCATAGTATGGTATTATAAAATAATGGATAAATCTATGTATTTGGATCAGGATAATTTGGATAATTAGGATTAGGAGATTATAAATAATAAGATACACCATAGATATTATAAATTAATGGAGAAATGATTGCATGTGGGAGACATCATTCAGCTGTACTGATTAAAAATGGAGCTTTGTTTATGTTTGGAAACAATGATCAAAATTAATTAGGATTAGAATCTACCAAGAGTGGAGCTTATTCAACTCCCCTGCCAAAATCAAGTCCTATGAATGTATTACACCACTTATCAAATTTAGATAGACCAATCATATATTTGAGCTGACTGATGAATTCATGAATAAAATTGAAGCTTCTGACACTCAAGATCTTGATCAAGTAATTCTATATTTATCATTCTAGTTATTGATTCAATATTAGTAAAACACTTTATAGATACCAAATACGTAAACCACTATTTTCATCAAAGATTTAATGGAACGAGTTATTGCACTCCTTAAGAAGAAATGATAAATGTCATTAAATATATATTATTACAATGTACACATTTATATACACTTTCTTACATAAATTTAATTTATTAAATTTTAATTAATGGAGTAAGTCGATTATTATGAACTTCTTAAACGATTTCAATATTCTTACATCAAGCCAAATGCTTAATTAAGACACTATTTACAATCTCTCACTCCTGACTAATATCCGGATTTATTCTAAAACATTGAAAACTTAAATTATGACTCACATAAAATCAAAAGATTACTTAGATTCCTCAAAAAACCACATCTAGTACCACAATACTTTCATCTTAAATTAAAACATAAATTGAAAATCAATGAAAGTGTACCTCAAGGAGTTGTTGATTTTAATAAGAAAAATTCATTAATTTTGACATCATAATAGCAGGGACAATTATTATTTGACAAACTTAAAGAAGAATTCTTTGTTGATTCCAAACTTAGAAAAACAGGTATTTCTATTTTTATTCTATTCAAGATTCACTTACTTTCAAGCATTAATATTATCAAGCCTTGTAAGACAATCTAACTAATTAATGTATTGAATAATGTCTTCGTCTCCTTAAAAGATCAGAATAAAATATGGACACTTTAATTATTGTACTCACAGAATTAGCACAAACACAATATGATATTACACCTTAATTAGTAGCCATACATAATGCCTTAACAGAATTCATTAAGAATGATTTATCAATCACTTGTTTAAAATTAGCACATTCTTGTATCAAAGGAGATTTAAGTACTGCTGTTACATTTATTGGAAAAATGATACAAGGTACACATGATGAAAATAGAAAATTTGCTTTCCTTAGTACTTTGCCTCATAGATGTGAAAAATAAATTGAATTAATTTATAATTTGGCTACTGTGCTTAATGATGATCAAAAAGTATTTGACTTAATTAAAAGAATGAGAGATCTTAAAGTTCCTTTAGGAAATTGGGCTCACTTAAAAAAATTATTAACAATTAATAAGTATACAAATACATTTGTCTCACTATTGGTTGTTGATTGGTTATTAGAAAAGTAATAAGAATCAAATAGTAAAGATTTAGAATCTGTAATGGAATTAATTGTTAATGGATTAGCTACTAATGTAAATTCATTTATATATAATATTTTAGTTTAAAAACTTTGCTAAAGTTGTTACTTAACCAGTAATGTTCTTAGCCTAATTAAAATGTGTTGTTTTATATGCTCTTTTTTGTGAAGAAGATGCTCCAGCCAAATTGATGATTACAATCAATGAAAATCTTAATAAGAATACAGACATTTTCAATTCTAAAAGTCATTTGTGTTAATTAAAATACTTGATATCCCCATCATGTTAAAATGAGAGTTAATTATTTTTGGATTGCTTATTAGTATATTAAGCAATAACATATGATGAAAATGATCAATTTAATTATTTATTGCCATTGATTACTTTAATTGCATTTAGTGGAAAAGTTAAGAATAGTGTAAATGTGAAATAATCATTAGAATTATTAAAACTATTTTAAGCAATCGATATTAATATACTTTACAATAAAATATTTAAGACATTACATGAATTTCTATATTAAATCAACCCATATTAAGGTGAAGGAATAAATTTCAGGAAAGACAGATTAGTTCATTTTGTAAGATTGATTAAAAATTAAATTGCAAATACTTAAATTGAAAATCCATAATACATCTACACAACCTTTTCACATACATTCATTTCTCAATTCAAAAACAATTTACCAAAATATGATATTGAAGTGAATCCAATAAGTTGGTTTACAAATCGTGGATTGATGAGCAATAATCCTTATACAGTTTAATCTACTATTAATTATTGCAGACTTTTAGTTGATTAAGGTTTTATTGATGATATTGTTAAACCTATTGAAGAATGGGTTAATCCTAATAATATTAATAAATTAAGTAGTTTAGATCACTTAGATGAATAATTGGAATAGATATAAATATAATAGTTAAATCATACTAATTTATAGTAATCAGGATTAAAAGTAATGACTAATGATAAGCCACTTGATGAATCTGAATTGTAATTATAGTAAGAACTTAAAAAATTTGAAAACAATAATGCAGTACTTATGGATGAAGGAGAAGCAAAGTAACAAATGTTATTAAAATAAAAGAATAAAATGTGTTAATAATATTCATTATGTTTAAAATTATTTGAAGGTATACTATATACAAAGTCCAAAGAATAATTTATTACTAAATACTTTAATTAAATATCTGCTTTTGCAAAAGAAATCTCCACAAGATATGATTGCTGTATGTTCCTATTAAAATATTTTGAAACTAATCCATTATTGTAGTAATTTAAATGGCCTCTTACTTTTTTCTTTTTAGAACGTAGTATGAATTCTATACCAAACGACAAAATCTTAGAAAAAATTAACCAATTTTAAGATTGTCTTTTGAAAGAAATCTAAAATCCACCAATTCATCTAATTCATTTAATGAATCTTTACATAATAAATTAAAATGCTTTTACTCCTATTACAAAATTTAAGACTTTTTCAATTATTTTAAAATATAAAGATTAATTAACAATAAATGAGTATTTTACACCATTTGTTGTAAATATAAATATTTGTGGACATGCAAAAAATGCAGGACATGTGTTATAATTGATCTTTAATAAGGATAGTTAGTAACATTATGATTTATTTTTTAATAATATTTTGAATCTAGTTCCAGAAGCTTAAAATTTAATCTTAAAAACAATACCAAGTTTGCCTGATAATTTTGATATTCATATTAAAGTTAGAGTCTTGGCTGAATTTGATGAAACCAAAGAAGCTGCTTTACCTTTTGTAGATAAAGAATTTAAAGTTTTGAATTAGCTCTAAAAATGGGATATAGTTAGTTTTGTGAAGAAATTCCCTAGAGAACATAGTGAAGTCATGATTAACATTTTGAATGAAGTAAATGGATTTCCAGAAATGATAATATAAGCAGCATCTAAATTAGTTGTTGATTAATAATTATAAGAAGAATAATTGGAATTTTTTCCTTATTTTGTTAGCAAATAATTAAATATATATCCTAAACATTTGATAGGAAAAACAATAGATTTATTAATTTAATATTCATCAACTCCAGAAAGGCAATAATTGGCAGTACTTTGCAGAGAGGCAGGTGTTTAATTAATAAAATTACTTGGTAAAGAAAATTCAAATGATATTCTAATTTAAATAGAAGCTCATCTTTAATCTAAAAATGTATGTGCATCAATACGTGCTATAACATATTTGGGCGTATTGTCATAATTTTTGTAAGGACACAACTAAAGAAAAACTTAAGAATAAATTGTTTAATTGTTCAGAAATAGTGATAAAGATTCACAATTGGAATTAGCCCGTTCATTATAAGAGTTATTGAGTTTTTTCCCTGATACAGAGAATCTTGTTATTGAATTGTTGAAATCTAATAAATTAGAGAAGGATGAGAATGTAAAGAGAGGAAATGCATATATGATAGCAGGTTTAATAAAAGGGTTAGGAGTGGAAATGATGGAAAAGTTAGGAATATTTGAATTATTAGAAGTAAAAGAGAGAAAGGAGAGTTTAGAAGATAAATTTTATGTTTTGATATAATTATAAGCAATGATTGATTTATTCTAGAAAATATTAGAACCATATGTATTAAAAGTGATGGGAATTTTAATGAAATATTTTGGAGAAGGAAAAGTAGAAGTACGTAATTTAGCAATGACGAATGCTAGTAGATTATTATAATCACTCTCTAGTTATGGAGTTAAGATAATGCTTTAACCATTACTTGAAGGTTTAGATTCTGATACATAATGGAGAGCTAAAGTGGCAAATATTTGGGCATTAGGACATTTGGCACATTGTTCACCAAAATAATTATCAAGTTGTCTCCCTTAGATTGTAAATTCTATATCAAAAGCGATTTCTGATACTCATCCTGATGTAAAAGCAGAAGCAAATAAATCATTGAATGAAATAGGATCAACAATAAAGAATCCTGAAATTTCTAGTATTGCAGATATATTGATTATTTCATTATCAAATCCATATGATGAGAATTTAAGAGGATTATAAGTAGTATTGGAAACAAAGTTTAGACATTATATAGATGCTCCAGCAATGTCATTATTGATTCCAATAATAGATTATGGTTTAAGAGCATAAGATAGTAATTAAAGGAGTTAAGCATCAATATTAATAGGAGGTTTGCCTCATTTGATATAGAAAAGTGATGATCTAGTACCATATATGAATTTAATTGTTGGTGGATTAGAAGTAGTAATAGGAGATCCATTATTAGAGGTTAGAACAGTAGCAGCAAAAGCAATAGGTTAATTATCTAAAAAGATAGGAATTGAGAATACTAAGTAATTCTTTAAATTTATATGGGATGTATTAGAAAATAAGGAAGCAAGTACAAATAAGAGATCAGGGGCAGCTCATGCATTTGCTGAAATATCATGTATTCATGGAGATACCTTTTTAGAGGAATCACTTTAATTTATATTCACTTAAATTTAAAGACCTGAAATATTTGTTAAAGAAGGATATATAGGAATATTTATTTATATTCCAAGTATTTTATAATAGAAGTTTGAGAATTACGTTAAAGATGTGATTGAAAATGTTTATGAATGTGTAAGTCATGAAGATGATGTTGTAAGTAGTATTACTTTGAGAGTGTTAAAGATTTTAATTAAGAATTTCGGTATATTATAAAATGAATTATTATATCCATCATTAACAGAAACAATGTTAAATGAGGATGCAAAGAAACGTAATGCAGGAACTATATTGAGCGGAGAAATGCTTAAAATAACTCAGAAGTATGTATTTGCTCAATTAAACAATCCAGACAGTCAATAATATATTAATATTGATTTATATTATTTGAATTTGATGACTTTGTATACAATGTAATAAGATGTTGCTGATGTGGTTAGACAAAATGCTGTTGCTATTTGGAAAGAATTTATAGATAATACTCCAAAAACATTAAAGAAAGGACTTAAACAATATGTTATTTAATTATGTAATATTATGAGTAGAGATGGTGTTGTCTAAAATGGTATTAATAGTATTAGAAATTTCTGTGAAAAATATGGTGAGACATAAATGAGTGAAGCATTCAATCATATTGGATTTGTCTTATAAAATTACTAAGACAATTTATCCTTAGTCAAGGGAGCTTATTCAGTATTGAATTAGATTTATATACACATTTCATTAGATATAGCTACAAGATACAGAGATCAATTTATTGAATATTCAAGAATATATATATTCTGTAAAGATAATATGATTAAGTAATAATTATTTTAATCTATTGGAACAATGATTAATAAAGTAAAATAAACTACTTTTGTTGAATTGATAATTGAACCTTATTTAATTGAATTAGCTGCTATGGATGAAAATGATCCAAAATATTCAGGTTATTTAGAAGTATTTTAAAGATTGTGTTCATTAAATTAGACTCTTGTATTACACTATTTAATTGTATTGATTTTAGTACCACCTTTACATTAATTTAAAATTGATATTCTCACTAATAATGCTTCTACATTCTCAAGTGTCATTTATAAAAAATATGAAAACAAAATACCTATTCAAATATTGTTTAATGATCTTTATTTATGTGCTGAATTTAATGATCACAATGAATGGAATGACAGAACTGAATCACTCATCTATTGTATTTAATAATTGAGTATTCACATAAAATCTGATATTGAAAATTATTTAGCATTATTTATTGAAGATATTCTTAGATAATTATCAATTAAGAGTAAACCTATTTTTGAATCAGAAGCACATCCAAATGATTATAAACATTGTCTTATTCCCTTGGAAGTTTTGTAATACTTCTTAAAAAATACATCTGAAGATCATTAATAATTTTCATAAGCAATTATTGAAAAAGTCACTCCTTTCTTATACCTTTAATCAAATAGTCTCTCTAAGTAATAATTAGAGTAATTCTACAATTTAGCTAATAAGATTCTTTATGCAATTAATAATACATTAGATAAGCAACATCATTTTGATAATATGCGTAATATTCATACTTGCTTTATGAATCGTATCAATAATAATGTAATACCTGGATTAAGTCTTTAAGATGGAGCAGGAATAGAACCTTATGTTTCTATGCTAATTGATAGTTTTGTGTTTGGTAAAGAAGAAACATTTAAATACGCTTATGACTTCATGAAAATCTTAATTAGATCTGCTGATTATCAATAACTTCAAATCTATATTCTAAAATTAGTTGGTGCTCTTATACGTATTCTTAATTATAAAGGCAATAATGAACTCAAAGTTCTTGCTTTATAATTAATACATTAATCTTAGGAGAAGGGTCTTGAACTATAGAAATTCAAGCCATAATTAGCTATCACCTATGAAAAATTGATTATTGACATTAATTTAGTAGATGGAGGATTAAAACAATTATCTAAGAATTACAGTTAATTCCTTAAAATGCATGATAAAAAAGTATTATTGTAATTATATTCATTATAGGATTTACTTCTTAATCAATTATTTAATAAGGGTGTATAAAGTGTTACTTAAGAAGCAAGAGAATGTCATTTGAAAATTGTTAAAAAAGCTATTAAAGATTAATAAGAATAAGTTTATTCGTCAGCTGTTTTGGAAAGATTTTTCACTCTCTCAAAATAATATTTTGAAAAGTGTATTCAATCTTCAAAATTTGATTTAGCTTCTCCTTGTGAATTAAATCGTCTAGGTATCTATTTAATTATATTCTATTTTAGCTCATATTCTTGCGTAAACTTATAATTATACAAATAAAAATAACAAAGAGCAATATGTTCAAAAATATATGAAATTTGATCAATATGGTTTGCTATTAAAATTACAATTTGTAAGATATTAAATGAAAGATTTATTACCTGATATAATAGCATATGCTATAGAATAAGTCAATACTAATGAAAATATGACTTATGTGCTTCAAATATTGAGAAACTTAAGAAAATTCCCCAATATTTAGGTTAAGTAATAATTAAAACCCAAATTCATGGAAATTCCACAAATTTTAAGTGCGTTATCAAGATTATAATGATATAAAATATATTAAATAACAGACATAATAATAATGATTGAGTCTTTCTAATAACAATGTGACCAAATTTATTCTGAAAACTAAGAGAGTAATATCTAAAATCCTATTTTAGTTATAAAGTAGTTAAACAAACTCAAATAAAGTGTTATAGAAAAAAATCAAGAAATATTGAAATTACAAAATCTAGTTAAAGGAGTAGAACAAGAATATTAGCCAATAAAAGATAAAATAGAATCAATAAAAAGTTAAGTAGAAGAATCTGAATTAAATAAACAAGGAATATATGATTCTTTTGAAGAACTTGAGAATATGATTATACGTTAGTTCGGTGAATAAATTAAGATAGGCAAGAAGTCTAGAAAGACTTAAAAGAAAGAATCTCCATCAAAATGTAAAATTAACAATGAAAATGATCAAAACACAATAAACCTCCGAAAAAGGACAATTAAATAATAAAATTTAGATAATAATTCTGAAACAAGTGAATCAAGTGAACAAATAAAAGTTTAGAAAAAGAAAGTAAAAACTAATTCTGAGGCCTTAGATAAAGCTAATTGTTTAATTAACGAGATTTTTAATTTTAATTGAGCCTTATCTATTTAATAATATTTTTATTTATCTAAAAATGGGAAATAACAATGTCTGTTTAGCTGAAATACCTGTCAATCGAATTCATCACACTTAACCAAAAACAAAAACAAAATGGAATAGAGAAGATTTAAAATCTGGCTCGTGTATATAAACTTTGATAGATAAAGAAAACAACCCAGATTTTTTCACTCTATATGAATGTGGTTAAGCTCTGCCTTAATATCGTAACAAATTAGCTTAATCAAAATGGTCAGAAGCTGTTAATAATAATCTTAGTATGATTAATGATTCATAACAAACTATTGATTCTTTAATTGTTAAACCTGAATTCAAGGAACTAGTCTTATTAGGACCACCTAAATAATTAAGATGGCTTAGTTGGTTGAATTTGTTAACAAAAACTTAACCAAATATTCCATATGAAAAATATTTAGAAAATCCACCAACAGACATATCTAATATTATAAAAGATATTGATCGTACTCTTGTTGATTATGCATTATTTAAACATAAAAGTTGTGGATAAGAATAATTAAAAAGAATTCTATGGGCAATATCAAATGCTTTACCATCAATGGGTTATTGTTAAGGCATGAATTTTATTTGTGCTGTTCTTCTTATTGTATCTGGTTGTGATGAACATCAAGTATTTTAAGCCTTTATGTAAATGCTTATTAATGAATAACACCTTCTATGTTTTGCTTTCACTAATGAAATGCCTCTTCATTTTTATTTGACTAAGTTGATACATTATCAAATTAAAAAGAAATTTCCAAAACTTAACTTAAGTGATATAAGTGATTCTTTTTGGCTTAGTAAAATGATTTTATCTCTTTTCACATATGTATTCAAAATGGAAGATTGTATAAGATGTTGGGATTATTTAATTGTTAGAGGAATGATTCGTGGTATTCCTGAACTAATCTTAGCCTATATCGATCTTAATTATAGTTAATTATCTAAATTTTAAGAGGAAGACTTTGCTTTTAATTTTAAAGGTCCGGAAACTACTACAATTTAATTTAATGTTGGTGAACTCATTTATCTAGCAAAGTCTAATCATTCTTTAGATAGATCAACTATCTCTAATGTAGCTAAAAAAATGAGAGATAAAAATAATCCTTCTTAATTATTGGATCTTTTATAACATTATTCTAATCAGCAAATTTATAAGAAGCATGTTTCATTTTATATTAAAACTATTTTTGAATTCTACTGATATATATATATTAATTTAAGTTTTTTATATTACAATTATTATTCATATTTTCAGTTTACAAATTAAATCTAACGAACTTTTATGAAATTAGAAAACAATCAAACTTTATAAAAGTTATTGATTGTTATATTAAATTTGTGATTCTATTTAACTTAATTTGTTATTATATTAATAATAATAATAATAATAATTTTTTAGAGAACTTATAAATAATTAGATTAGAATAATAATAAGATTAGAATAATAATAAGAATAATAAATTTAATAATGAAAAAGAAGAGTCAAAGTAAAGGAAACACTTAAAAATTATAAGTAGAAGTGGATATCATGGTTAGATTATTATATATTCTGGTAGGAATAAAGAATAGTAGGACTGAAACAAATATTGTAATCTTAAAAAGAGTCTAATAAAGAAAGAATGTTAGTAAGTTAAGGATCGACAAGATGGTCAGCAGCATCAACAAATGTTCCTTTGAGAAGTAAATGGCTAGTAAATACAATAGATTATGGGAAACATGTTTTAGAGAAACATAGAGAAGTTGCAAAGACATTACAATAGAAAAATAAATTAGGGAAAGTAGTATCTCGACCTTCATCTCGTTCAAGTTCATTATCAAAATAAAGCAAATAATCAGAGAGTTAAAGAGCATAGAATGAGAGTTATTTGACATAGAGTTTGAATTTAGCAGGGAAGAATTCAGCAAATGAAAATTTGAAACGTGCACTTTAAGTCTAATAATGTAAATGTTAGAAGTTTAGGTTAGTTAGAATACTGTAATGAAGTTGTGAAATTCCTTACATCAATTAATCTTGATAAACATGCAGGAGTGATACTTGAAAATGGTTTTGATGAAATGGATCTGTTAAAAGAAATATCTGTGGATCATTTAAAAGATATGAATATACCACCTATGGAAGCAAGAAAACTATTGAATCGTGTGTAAAAATTAACTGAGATTGAAGAAAAAAGAGTTATATAATCTTAAAAACAAGCATAACGTTTAAAAGAATCGTAGAGTCATATAAATGAGATAGAGAATTCAGAAATATATGATGAGGAAGAATAACATAGATTATTTTAAGAAGCAGTTATGGAATATAGATAATAATAATAGAAGTAATAAAAAGAATAGAAGGAATAAGCAATATAACATACAGAAGAAATATTGATAGAAGATGAATCTTTAGGGTATATTTCAAGTAGACAGAATAAAAAAGAAGAATAATAAAGAAATAAAATGAAATTTTTATTATCAGGAGGAAATGAATGGAAAATGTTTGATATTGATTATGATTAAAATTAAGGAACTGATTACTAACCAGTTATTATAGATAAAACATCATGTTATTAATGTTATAGATTATTTGATTAGAAATATGTAATAAATATAAATGGAAAAGAATTTTGTACAAAGGAGTGTGTTGAATAATTTAAATTACAAAACATAGTAAAATAAATTTAAATATAAATTTTAGTATCTCTGTCGATCTCAATCATGTGCTAAATAAATTGATATTGCTTAAGCATATTATGATATAGGTTAATGGTTTTGCAATTAGGATTGTTTTAAATAATATTAATGGGAATGTGTAAACATTAGAGGTAGAACCCATATTAGTTTATGATAATTAAATAATATGAATATAAATTTATTTAAATAAATCTATAAAATAATAATAATATAATATATATATAGATTTATATAATAATATATTATATGTATTTTAAATAATCAAATTTTAGGATGAGGAATGTGTACCTTTGAAGGGACTTTGACCATTAATTATTTAAAATGTCCAACTTTAGCTTCTCTAGTTGATTTCCCAACACTGAATGCAGGATATGATTTCTTTTTAGAATTAACTTATACTCCGACGGCAACCCTTTTTATCTTATTAAGTTTACTATTTAGTATCATAAGTTTGATTTTTATCCCATCCTTCAAAGATTTTTCCTATTTTAGGTCCTTTAGGAATAGTCCAATGAGAGGCATCTTCTAAATTACTTGTATTAGCAGGTGGTTTTTATAAATAAGCTCCAGGTCCAACAATAACTGGAGTTGAACATGTTGGTGCTAATGCAGATGCTCCAGGAATATCTCTTCTATATCCAAAAGAAAATTAAGGTGGAGTTGGAACTTCTGGTTTTATAGCTGGATCATATTATGGACCAGGTGTTCCTTTTAATCTTTTCTCAGGAGGAAACTATTAAAATAAATATTAAAAGTTAATAAATACTCTTGATTCTAATCCTATTTTTACTGATGCTGCTTTTGTTTTTCTAATTAAATCAGCTTCTTATGGTTCAAACTTTTTAATAACAATTATAGTTTTACATCTACATCCTTCCTTTAATAATAATCAAATTTAGCTCCTGTATTAAGAGTATTGCGAGCCTCTGTTCCGATCTTTGTATCTGCGTCTTTTGTATAATAAAATTGATCTCCTCCTCTCACATTATAAACTGGTCCAGGACTTGATTTTCCTATTTGTTTTATATACTTATCATACCTGCAAAATCTATCCTTGCTAGTTCTTTATTATGATAAAGTTTTGCTTAATTTGCACGTTCAGCAGAACCGAAACTGTAACTTGGTAGTGTTTACTTTGTTGAAATTGGCATTTTCCCTATAGAACTAAAAGCTTATTTATTTTCAAATTCAATTAAGTCTGCATATGAATACACTTTTGGCTAAGCTTTAACTTCTTCTTTTGTTTCTGCCATTTTATATATTTATTATTTAATTAATTTATTAATAATAATTAAACTTATTCACTCTACTAAATTGTTCATATCTCTATTAATATTTCCTTATCTAATCTCTCTTACCTTTAATTTTCTATTTCTATCTAATATCTTATTCTAAATAAAAATAATCTAATTTTTATATTATCTTTACTTAATTAACTTTTCCTTAAAATTTTTACATTACCATAAAGTTTATAAATATTCCTAACTTAATTCATTCATTATAAAATTTATTCTAATTAATTTCAAATCAATTACTTTTATATTTCTGGCATATCCATTACTAATTATCCTATTTTACCAATCAACCTACTTTTTTATTACACTGAAAATTAAACACTTCCACATATCATAAATTCATCATTATAAAAATCTATACCATCTTTTGTTATTTCATAAAGAATTCCCTCTATTTTCTAATTATCTAATTAATCAATATCAATAAATTTATAATTTATTTATTTATCTATTCTTTCTTCATATTTAGTAATAATATCAGTAAGAATTGTTTCAAGATATTCTTCCATTTCAAAACCTCCATCTCCTGAACTATCATTGTATGATATTGTTCTTTAATATTCTTTTTTAATATTCTCAACAAAGTTTTATATTATCTAAATCTTCAATTTATAAATACTTTCTCCCACTTTAAGATGTCCTAACACCAATCCAAAATCTCAAGAAAAGATATCAAAACTTCTTTAGGAGATTTATTACCAAATATAACTTATATCTTATTATAATCATATACATGATTTCTAATAAGATTTTACAAAGAATCTATTATAACAAAATTATTCTTCTTTTTTTCATATATCTAAGATATACAATTTAATGGTTTAAATGCAAATTTATCATTTACATCTGCTAAATAGAACTTTCCTAATTTAAAATAATAAGTCATCTATAATTTATCTATAATATCCTTAACTTATTCTGACCAATCAAGAAAATGAACTTAGATGTTTGTATTCGATTTTAATTAATCATTATTTTAAACTCTGTATTTCAATCTCCATAATTTCAAATTTTAAATAAAGCCTTTGTTATTTTTCAAATTAAATAAGATATAATTTCTAATAAAATCTTTTTATATTCTTCAAAATAATACCATTTTATTCTTCTTATGTTTGCCTATTCATAAACTATTAAGTCTCTTCTAAATCAAATTAAAGTTCAATATTCTAATCCTTAAAATATATTTTTATAAATGCGATTACTTTCAGCAATTCCTCTAATGCTGTATCCTTCAAATCTAATATTCTTAATGTATTCATCATATAATTCTTAAATTAGATTGTTGCTAAAGCTAAACAATTTTATTTTGTATTAAAAACTCTTGTTCTAAATAGTTTAGTAGTACTAAAATAAAAGAGAAATAATATACAGTCTCCTTTCTATAAAACCATTTACTAAAATATTTTTACAAACTAAAGCACTTATATGATCTACTACTAAATTTTATTGTTAAATTATCTAGAAAAGTTAGATGTGTTATTAAAATATTTGATTAATTGTTTTAACTTGAATTATAATTTACTTCACAATTTACTTATCTCTTAATTGTTTGAATCAAATAACATAGATTCTACATTTATTTAATATTTTAGTTAACTAAATTACATTCTTTTATTGATAAAGGAGAGTAATTAATGATCTTCCATTGTATTATAAAATTAGTATTTTAATTTTCTCTATTAAAAATTCTTTATATTAAATTCATAAATGTAAGTATCAAAATAGGAGGCAATTCTTAAAGAATTGTTTGAAGATGATTATTTTACTTAAATAATTGAACATCCTTCTGTTCAATCCCCTTATGAAGAACTCACTTGTTCAATTTGTTATAATCTTTTTGATATACCAATAATTTTACCAGACTGTAAACATACATTCTGTAGAGATTGTCTTGATGAATGGGTTAGTAAATAAGCTATGAATTGTCCTCTTTGTAGAGTAAATGTTTCAAATTATTTAAGTAATGATTTAATTACCATTTTTTTAAGCAAATTAAAAATTGAAATTTAGTTTAATTGATTTTAATACTATGTTTTTGATTGATAACATTGAAGTTAAATGTCCACATTGTTAATGGAAAGGTAAAACTAAAGATCTTAAACTTCATTAGTAAAAATATTGTAATCTTATATCATGTCCATTTAATTGTGATGGATAATTTAGTGCATAAGAATTAGATATTCATAAAGATATTTGTTAAAATAGAATTATTAAATGTCCATAATTTTGTGGTGAAGAATTCGAGGCTCATCAAGTATTTTATCATCTCTAAAAATGTATGTATTCATACAAACAATGCAATAAATGTAATTGTATTTTGTAGAATGTTAAATTACTAAATCATAATTGTAATACTGGTTCATGTCGTAATTCTTAATTTGGATGTACTAAAATAGAAATGCATTCGAATTGTGATTTTGAATTAAATTATTGTAAGAATTGCTTCAATTTCTTAATGAATAAAGATTTATAGACTCATAATTGCTAAAATAAGATTAGTATATAATAATTATTAAAATCTTATCAAAATGAATTAATTGAATCATTAAACCCTGTCAAACATGATCTTAAACTCTTAGAAAAGGCTATGAAAAAATGTTAATTAGAATCTATACTATTATTAGATGTTCCATCTGATAAAATAAACATTATTGAAATCTTACAATCTTTTGGACCAATACAAAATCTTAAATAATATTTGAGCTTTCCAAATATTGAATAAAAAAAGGTGGCTGTTAGATATTTTAATTCCAATTCAACTCAATGTTGTAAAAGATATATTTAAATATTTGGAATTACATCTCAATCTTTGGAAATGGGATAGAAATCAATTAAATTATAAGCAAAGTAGAAGATAACATGATTAATTTATTTATATATAAAAAATAATTAATTAAAATGAATTATTTCGTTTATGGATATTGAGCTTTGTCAGTAATTTGTTTTGTTTTTCTATTCCAGAAAATGAATACTTATAAAACATTAAAAATACTAAAAATAAAGACAAAGAAATGAAATTCTTCATATTTCTTATCATGGTGAATGAGGGAAAATTTAGAAAAACAAATATGCCTCTTAACATTCATATAATCTTGGTACCAAACGTTTAGAAATAGATTTATGNAATTAAAAATTGAAATTTAGTTTAATTGATTTTAATACTATGTTTTTGATTGATAACATTGAAGTTAAATGTCCACATTGTTAATGGAAAGGTAAAACTAAAGATCTTAAACTTCATTAGTAAAAATATTGTAATCTTATATCATGTCCATTTAATTGTGATGGATAATTTAGTGCATAAGAATTAGATATTCATAAAGATATTTGTTAAAATAGAATTATTAAATGTCCATAATTTTGTGGTGAAGAATTCGAGGCTCATCAAGTATTTTATCATCTCTAAAAATGTATGTATTCATACAAACAATGCAATAAATGTAATTGTATTTTGTAGAATGTTAAATTACTAAATCATAATTGTAATACTGGTTCATGTCGTAATTCTTAATTTGGATGTACTAAAATAGAAATGCATTCGAATTGTGATTTTGAATTAAATTATTGTAAGAATTGCTTCAATTTCTTAATGAATAAAGATTTATAGACTCATAATTGCTAAAATAAGATTAGTATATAATAATTATTAAAATCTTATCAAAATGAATTAATTGAATCATTAAACCCTGTCAAACATGATCTTAAACTCTTAGAAAAGGCTATGAAAAAATGTTAATTAGAATCTATACTATTATTAGATGTTCCATCTGATAAAATAAACATTATTGAAATCTTACAATCTTTTGGACCAATACAAAATCTTAAATAATATTTGAGCTTTCCAAATATTGAATAAAAAAAGGTGGCTGTTAGATATTTTAATTCCAATTCAACTCAATGTTGTAAAAGATATATTTAAATATTTGGAATTACATCTCAATCTTTGGAAATGGGATAGAAATCAATTAAATTATAAGCAAAGTAGAAGATAACATGATTAATTTATTTATATATAAAAAATAATTAATTAAAATGAATTATTTCGTTTATGGATATTGAGCTTTGTCAGTAATTTGTTTTGTTTTTCTATTCCAGAAAATGAATACTTATAAAACATTAAAAATACTAAAAATAAAGACAAAGAAATGAAATTCTTCATATTTCTTATCATGGTGAATGAGGGAAAATTTAGAAAAACAAATATGCCTCTTAACATTCATATAATCTTGGTACCAAACGTTTAGAAATAGATTTATGTATGACAAAGTTTCAGAAAGATTGTAGTTTTGCTTGATTCTTCATTATTAAGAATTTGGGGTGTTGAAGCACATGTGGAGGAATATAATTATTGGGTTTTATTAATTCATCTACAAAATAGAGGTATTTTCTTTAATTATTGGGTTTTGTATACTGAAAGGCAATAATATAACAGAGGTATTAAATATAAATGCCACGAAATTATGCTAGATTGTTCAAATTTTGCTAAGGAATACCTGATCAAAAAATACTATATTCCATATAGTATTCTCTATTTAAAAACAACTGTCTTATTTAATTCTGTGTTCTTCATATAATAATTATATATATATTAATTATTCAAAGCTTCTTGTTTACATAAAATAAATATTTAATGTACTTTACAGAAGAAATTTATGATTAATGAATAGTATATTCTTGTAATACATTATACATTTGAACTATGACAATAGAAGAATTATTTTTGTAACACTTTAAAAATTATCCCATTGCATATAAGCTCAATTTTAAAATAAAATATTTTTTCTGAGGAAATTTAAATTAAATATTATTGTCAGTGAATTAAGGAAATGAATTCCTTAGCCTCACTTTATTATAGTTGATTTTAGAAGAATAGGGTTAGTAATTTAGGATAATGAAAAATTTCTTAATTGAAAATTTTTTAAATTGTGATGATTTAAGAAGATTAATAGAATGTTTGGAATAAAATAAAAAATTAATAATGAATTTAAATAATTGATAAGCAGATTAAAAATTTAATAATATCAACACGCATTATCTCAACTGTTAATTTATTAATTCTTATTGAGGGATATAATAATTCAAAAAAAATTAAGAAAATAAAGAATATAGATGGTTGTGAAAGATGAGAATAAGTAATGAATTTGAATTTGGGGAGATATAATTGATGAAATTATTGAAGTGATTTTCAAAATTAAGAAGTGATGCTGTGTAAATAACTGTAGTGTAGTATACTGGAGAAATATATATGCTGAATTAAGAATTGAAGAAAAAAAATATATTTTTAATTAAAAATACTCTAAAAGATTTCATGAAGCCAACTTAAGTTTATTAAAATCGTGTGGTGAGTCTTCTGAGCTGTAATTCAACATAGAGTAGTCCAATAACTACGAGTGAATTGAACGATTCAATTGAATACTATATGGACTAAAAAGACTATCAGACAGAAGTGGAAATAGTAAGGTATCTACATAGTTTGGGAGTGCGAACAAAAACTGATCCTTTAATAAAAGAGCAGCAATATTGGAAAGAAAGAAAAGAAAAGAGTTATATATTGTTAGAGAATATTATGAACTCTTCTGAAAGATTAGTCTTAAATCCAAGTGTAAATCGGTTGATGAGAAAGAGTGTAACTTAAATTTCGAGGAATTCAAATAGTCCCTATTTCTTACTGGATTAATTATGATTCTCCTTTTTAACNTATTGGGTTTTATTAATTCATCTACAAAATAGAGGTATTTTCTTTAATTATTGGGTTTTGTATACTGAAAGGCAATAATATAACAGAGGTATTAAATATAAATGCCACGAAATTATGCTAGATTGTTCAAATTTTGCTAAGGAATACCTGATCAAAAAATACTATATTCCATATAGTATTCTCTATTTAAAAACAACTGTCTTATTTAATTCTGTGTTCTTCATATAATAATTATATATATATTAATTATTCAAAGCTTCTTGTTTACATAAAATAAATATTTAATGTACTTTACAGAAGAAATTTATGATTAATGAATAGTATATTCTTGTAATACATTATACATTTGAACTATGACAATAGAAGAATTATTTTTGTAACACTTTAAAAATTATCCCATTGCATATAAGCTCAATTTTAAAATAAAATATTTTTTCTGAGGAAATTTAAATTAAATATTATTGTCAGTGAATTAAGGAAATGAATTCCTTAGCCTCACTTTATTATAGTTGATTTTAGAAGAATAGGGTTAGTAATTTAGGATAATGAAAAATTTCTTAATTGAAAATTTTTTAAATTGTGATGATTTAAGAAGATTAATAGAATGTTTGGAATAAAATAAAAAATTAATAATGAATTTAAATAATTGATAAGCAGATTAAAAATTTAATAATATCAACACGCATTATCTCAACTGTTAATTTATTAATTCTTATTGAGGGATATAATAATTCAAAAAAAATTAAGAAAATAAAGAATATAGATGGTTGTGAAAGATGAGAATAAGTAATGAATTTGAATTTGGGGAGATATAATTGATGAAATTATTGAAGTGATTTTCAAAATTAAGAAGTGATGCTGTGTAAATAACTGTAGTGTAGTATACTGGAGAAATATATATGCTGAATTAAGAATTGAAGAAAAAAAATATATTTTTAATTAAAAATACTCTAAAAGATTTCATGAAGCCAACTTAAGTTTATTAAAATCGTGTGGTGAGTCTTCTGAGCTGTAATTCAACATAGAGTAGTCCAATAACTACGAGTGAATTGAACGATTCAATTGAATACTATATGGACTAAAAAGACTATCAGACAGAAGTGGAAATAGTAAGGTATCTACATAGTTTGGGAGTGCGAACAAAAACTGATCCTTTAATAAAAGAGCAGCAATATTGGAAAGAAAGAAAAGAAAAGAGTTATATATTGTTAGAGAATATTATGAACTCTTCTGAAAGATTAGTCTTAAATCCAAGTGTAAATCGGTTGATGAGAAAGAGTGTAACTTAAATTTCGAGGAATTCAAATAGTCCCTATTTCTTACTGGATTAATTATGATTCTCCTTTTTAACAAATCACAAATATATCTCAATATAACTGAATTCAATAAACCATAATTAATTTGTTATTCATTAATATACATAGTATCCTGATGTCTTTCTTTCGATAGATTCAAATTCTATAGATTGTTTATATTCGAATTTGAATAAATCAGGGAACTCTCTTTCAATAATATCCTTTGTTTCTTATGACACTTAAACAAACCCTTTCGCACCTTTGGATTCCATTTTATTGGCAATCAGTACATCAGGCCCATATATATCATACCTAACTAATTCTGTTCCTAAAACGCCTCCAATTATGGATCCCTATAAATATGTAATTAATATAGAGATTATACAGTATGAACTCCAATTCTCATATCTAAAGTTGGATGATTGATGTGAGCTCTTACTCTTCTAATTGCATCAATCATAGCAAATCCCATACGTACTACATTTACTGCCTCCAAAGATGCATTCCTTTATATTCCTTTACCATAGTCTACCATTCCCATTAAAACATAACAATCTCCTATTGTATACAGTTTGAAAACATTGTGTAAAAGACAGTTTTTATCAAATTCAGTAAATAAGTTTCTTAACATATTCACGACTTATTCAGGTTATACTTTACTCGAATATTCTGTAAAACCAGCAATATCAGCAAATAGTAATGTTACTTCATCTGCCTATTCTCTCAATACACGTTTTTCTTCATTTGGTCTAAAAAATTCTTCAAGGACCTATTTAATATAAATAAATTAATCATACATTTTTTGGCAATAAATAATTCAATAAATATTGATATTTAATTGATTTTTCAATTAATTATTTGTTGACATTATAAGAATTAACATTTTTTAAGAACATGAATAATTAGATACAAAAAGCAAATATCGAAATTATGGCACAATAATAAAATCTACTCCAAGGCCAATTATTCACTATTATTGCAGCTATTGTCACTGCCAAATATAAAACTATATAAACCAACTTTTATTAATGTCTAAGAACTCTATTAAGAAGAACACTTATACTATATATAATACCTTTTGCCATTTGAATTTCATAATGATCAGTAATTATAAAACAATCTAAAGCATAACTACCAAGTAATAAATATGCTAAGATTGTAAAGTATATAATATTATAAAAGGATTCTTATTTATGAATAAGAGTACATAATAATAAATGTAATAGACCCACCATTCCACCTGTTATCAAATTTGCTACATATATTTATCCATCTAAACTCACACAAGATACTGAACTTATTAAAACACATATTCCTATAGTTAATAAGTATTGAACAGCAAAAGGCCTATATAATCCTGATAAAAATTCATAAAACTCTAAGGTGACAGTTGTGTCTTCATTAAATTCTAAATATAATTTTCTAGGATTTAGAGTCAATAATAAGTTTTGACCATAAGCATCTTCATCAACACTATAAATTGCCCTTACTTTATCTTTTTCAACTTCATATTCCATATTTATTTAATAATCAGAAACATTCAATTCACATCTTGTTTTTCTTTCTAAAAATTATAACAAATCTTAATGTTTATGATGTCTATCATCAAATCCTTATGATTATATACCTCCTACTAAGGATTAAGATGCATAATTTTTAGATGATCCTCCTCCTTAATTTAGAATTAATTGAGCTTAAGATTATTAAAATATTAATTATTATTAAAGTGATTTATTTGGACTTTCAAGTGCTATTTATTTTTATGTTTTTGTTACATAATTATAAATTTCACTTCTTTACTTTTTATTAAGAGTTAATGGTTGAGGTTCCTCATTTCTTGTCACTAAAGGTTACACATCTCTATTCGAACTAACTCCAAATTCAGATGCTAATTAATTTTCATGAATTTAATCTAAATTTTAATATTCTTTTGGATCTCTAAAAGGTTGTTTAGGAGGTCTTTAAATCATGATAGTTTATTTTCTTTGTTTCCCTCCTCTCTTTGTATTTACAACAAATGTAATTAATTTTCCTTTACCTTTAGCAACTACATCTCTTTAAATATAAACTAATTCATATTTATTTGTTTATCTATATGCCTATTCTGAAATTGATATATCCCATGGTTCAGCAGTAGAACATATTCTACTGGCTGTATTAATAGTATCGCCAATTAAACTAAATTAAGGTTTATGATGACCTATTACTCCTGCAATAACATTTCCATAATGAATACCAATTTTAATTTAAAAGATTTCATTTGACATAACATACTTTTTCATGTCTAAAGCTAAAGAAATAACTTTGTTTACTGGATTAGTTTTTTAGCTTAAATGAATTTTAAGTCCTGCAGCAGCCATATAAGTTTTTCCTACTGTTTCAATTTTTTATACTTCATGTTGTTAACAAAGTAAATCAAATCTTCTAAATAATTTATCTAATATATCAACTACATTAGATTATTCATTCTTAATTAATTAATCGAAATCAATAATGTCACAAAATAATACTGCTACCATACCTTAATCTTCTTGAATATCATATTGACCAGCTTTATTGATACGATCTCTTATAAATTGAGGAAGGAGAATAGATAAAATATCACTCATAATTTAGTTTTCTTTATTCATATTAATTCTTCCTAAAAAGACTTCTAAAAATATATGAATTATTCTTCTGAATGTCAAAACTAATAGAAATAATGTTGCTATGCTCATAACATATTAATTGATCAGAATATAGACGTCATCTTAATCAGATTTTTAGATTAAGTATATTATGACATAAATACCTGAAAAAACCTAACTTAAAAGTGGTTATTCTTGGTAATGATAAATATTAACAGCTAAACTTAATTATAACATATTAAGATTCATTCCTCCAACTGATTGATCTTAATTAAATAACCAAATAACTATAGAAGAGCATCGAATAAATAGGATAATAAAGTTGACTTCAAAAAAATACATTTTATAATAGCGAGACCAACAAAATAGCATAAGTAATAATAATACTCCTAACATTGAGATATAATAATAGTCAGTCCAATAATTTAATTACAAATGTTCAAGTGTTAATATGATGATTGTATAAGTAGCTATTTCATAGAATAAAAATGTTATTGCAACTATAATTCTATATGTATGTACAACATATTAAAGTGTATCTTCTGTAAATTTATTTTATACTAATTGTGATTTGAATCTTAGAGTAATTGAGTTGATAGAGTTTTCTGTTTCATCAGCAAATGCACCACTTAACATTTATTTAATTATTGGATCCATATCTTCATCACCATTAAAGAGTTTCCTAGCATAATAAGATATTCTCTCTATGGTTGCTCTATGTTATTTTAACTATTTTGATACATCCCCAGATATTTTATTATATATTTTTACAATTTCATCATACTCGTTATTTGTCTATATAATAAGTGGCATAAAGAATGGTCTATTCACATGGTAAAGCACTACATTAAAAATTGAATGAAGAGCAATTATAACTAAAAATGAAAATAGAATTTAAATTGATTTTGCCCATTCATAAATTATTGAAATTGAATCAAATTGTAATGATATTAAAGTATACAATCCAAATATTATTCCGATATTAAAAATAAACTATTTCTGAGTTATATATTTTCTTTAAACCAACTTTTAAGCATCAATTATTAATAACAATAAAAATAACCCTGATCCTAATTCATATGATTTCATTATTGTTCCATTTTTAGTTGTCAGATCTGCATATTCTGTGTATAGATTAATTAATAATGCCTGAATTAATGGAAATAATGTAATACGAGCTACATATTTACTAAATTTATTATTGTTTAATTCTACTTAATTGTTCTTAAATACAAATGTCAAAAATTCATTATTATTACAATTTTCTACTTTCTCACTTATTTCACTTATAATAAATGAACTTGAAACTAAAAAGAAAATGTTTGAATGAAATTTTAGATAATCCTTAGATATAATATCGATTTGATCTCTAATTAGTTATGTCACACATATTAAGTAGATTATTCCAAAACTTCTAAACAATGCAAATATTAAAATTCTTTCAAAATATAAAGTAGATTTTCTGGAATCAATAGCTATTAATCTATTTATCTTTTCAAAATCCTTTACATAAATATCGCTATTATATAATGGTTCAATAAAACCGTGATCTTATTTGTGTTAACAGTATTATGATTCTTATTCCAAATATTTTATTGAAACTCTTCCATTTTGATGTTGAAGATCTTCAAAATTGTTTTTATCATGTGGAAATATCTATCTACCAGATTACATCTAAAACACGAAATCTGAATGATTAAATAAATTCATATCATTATAACTATCCCCTATTGATAATATAAATTTTTAATTCAATTTTCTATCTTTTAATAATTTTATTAATATTGATTTTTATTAAGGTGTCATTCTATATCCTATGAAATTTGATGTAAATTATAATAAAAATTAAAAATGTTTCTTCAAATAAATATCCTTTAAAATCTATTCTAGAGATTCTCCACAAATAATTATTTAAAATTATCTAATATGAAGATTTTTTTAACCACCTGAAATCCATCTAGGACTACAAGTAAATGAACCTTTTTTATGAATCAATGTATCTGAATGCCTTAAATCTTTTTTATTAGAATGCGATCTTAATTATCCACTCAAATTTTATAACTATTATTTTAACTATAAGAATAATTCATCCTAAGTTTTTGCATATATATGAACTACTGTATCATTTTAATTAAGTAATTAAACTTTATATGCTATTGGTAATACTTTTTCATAATTGTCTCCACTTACAATCCAGCATGGAACTCCAAGAGATTTGATTCCATTTAATGATGGAATTATATGCTTATTGATTTTTTCTTAGACTCCAACAACAGTTACTAGATCACAGTTTTTTTCAAATTCATGCATTAAAAATTGATATTCATTCATAAACTCAATTTTATTTGATTAAATATCTAATAATTTATTTGCTTCTTTAATAAATGTCTACATTTAAATCTCATTCATTAAACTTCTATAAAATAAAACTGGTCTACTACCCTAAAATTATAAATCTTTTATCATTAGATCAAGTTTAGCTAATTAATCCTTTTCTAAAGATAAACAACCTATCATATCTAAGCTATCATCTCTTAAGTATTATAAATATTGTGTATCATCATTTTCTAATCCTAATTTGATGCAAAGATCTTCTTACAATCTAATTATTATACTGAATTTTCTGGAATTGAAAGAATGTAAGGACATAACTTCTATGATATGAATTTCTTCACCATCTTAAATAATATATCTCATTTAATTTTCTTATTTACTTCTACAAATGAATTGAAAACCATAATGTTTACATAAATGTAATTATAATTTATCTAATTCTGAACTATATTCATAAAAGAATGAATCATCACTTTTTTAATAAAGTGACCTTGTATTTTAACATAATACTAAAGCAAACATAGCTTCAAAATAATGAGGTTTAAATTCACTATCTTCTTTTCTTCTAATGAGATTGATTTCAGTTCCAGAAAACTCTACTTCTGAAACAATTTCTAAATTAGATGGAATTCTTGGTGCATGAAACTTTTAACTACCTCTTTAATATGTTAATTGTCTTTTACTTTCATGTAAACTATTAACAATTAGACTACTTCCTCTTGGTTAAGATTATTTTTATATTTATGCTCCTTCAGCACTTTAATCAAATTAACTACTAATTTAAGATTCCGGCCTGAATCTAGGAGGTTAAGTACGATGTAATTCATCATATGGAGGATGATCATCATCTAATTCTTCTAATTTAAAAATAATTTCTTAATTATTGCATTTTATAACAGGTGTAGATTCTGGTTCTATTCTTTCATCTATTGGAATATTTAATTCTTATCTCAATTTAGTTTATTTAATTGCATCTTAAAATTCTTTTTCAGCAAATGCTCTGTATCTTAATTTATAAAGTGAATCAAATATAAAGATCCATTTTATTTTAAAATTAGGATTTGTTAAAGTTCCAGTCTTATCAATAAGCACATGATTAATTAATGATAAATTAGAGATGGGAGTATAATTCACATGTAAATGATTTAATTTTATATGTGCATTATCTAATAAGGGGTTATCTTCCTATTGTTTAATGTTTGAATTACTTTTCTCTTTTTAAAATAAGTAATTGTTGTACAACATTTAAGTAAAATAAAGTAGATCAATAAGAAAGTAAAAATAAAGAGGTAATAAATTAGAATAATTGATTAATTAGAATTCTAAATTATAATGATGTTCACCATAATATTCAATGGTATATTAAATCACACTGAGTACAATTAATGAGATTATGGCAATAAGGAAATACAAATTGGCTTTATTCTCGAAATATCCATATTTTTCTACATGTTTAAATGATTTATAGCATCTACAATCAAGTCCAACAGCAAGAATTACTCCAAAAATGTATAAATCATTAAGTACTAATTGTTCTCTAAAGAAAATGTTCTCTTTATTAATTTCTAAAGGTTTTGGATCCTTCTTCAATTTTACCATACCTTTATAATATTGATCTGAATCAGTTTAATCATATCTAACAATCCCATTTAAAATAGTGCGATAATCAAGTAATTATATTTTATGTTCCTTAGATATAGTAGTCAAAGGACAAGCTCTTTTTCTAACTTCATTTGTATTTCCACTCATTACAGTATTACTAGCCATACTAACAGATTGACCCATATCTAAAATTAAAACATCAGCTGGACATATTTCATTATTCTTTAAATAGATGATATCACCCACTTGAAGTTGATCCCATCTCTTAATTGTAAATAATGGAATTCTAGGTTATTTATCTTGACGATATGTGACTGTATCAATACTTACCTTTCTCATACATATATCCTTTTGATAATTGTTATTATTAACTAAGTTTTCATGCTCAATTATATTTTAATTTAAAGATTTCCTTCCTCCTTATTTAATTATATTAGAAGAGCCAACATTCAATACATTTTTTTTTAAATCTGCAAATACGGTGGCTTGGCGAGAATTTATCTTTTCATCACTTTTTCTCTTTTGATTGTCGAAGTACAATTCAATTATTGTATGTATACCAAATGTTAACAGGAGTGAAATTAGATAATTATAGTCTAATTATATCATGTTGATGACAAATAAGTACAAATTCAGAAATCGCTTAAAAAATTTAATTATCAACACATATAAACAATTTGTAATTGTGTATCTACTTGTTTTAACTAAATTAAATTGATTTTCATTTCCTCTAACATTTACACTCTCTCCATTTTCCAAAACAATCTATTGGTAGATATTTCATACCTTCTTAGAATACTGTTGATTCTCGTGCAAATGTTCATTATTAGTTTAAGGAACTTCTGATTTGAATACTTAAGATAATCTTCTCAAAAGACCCATTATATTTAAATTAATAAATTCATTTCATATGATTAGTTCTCAATCTCTCTTTAAATTATTTATCAATTAGAATTTTCTCTTATTCAAATTATAAATAATTATTATTACTCCTTTTCTCTTTATTGATTCTTTATTCATGCTTTAATTGATCCTTTTATTTAATAATAAATTTTTACCTATTTTATTAAGAATTGCTTAATTGATTTTTAGGACATACTTTCTAATTCTTGTTTTAATCTCCTACTAATTCTTCAATTGTTAAAATCAATAATTTGGATGATTACAAACTAAATGGTATTCTTATTATTAAAATATAAGAATACCATTTAGTTTAGATGATACATATTCCATATCTAAATTGTTATCAAACTCTACATTACTAATTTTGAGTCTATTTCAATTGTTCATCAATTTCTTGTTATTTATTTTGTAATCTGCTCTATATATTGCTTTTCCATTATATAAATAATAATATATTCATAATTTAATCCAAATGTCTACCTACTCCAAAACACGAGATAGCTTTACAATTATATTTGCAATGCTTGAAGAATCCTTTTTGTCAAAGTAAGGATCAATATTCTGAATTTGTTTATAATTAGGAACAGCCTTATTCAATTCTAGAAATTAGTAATTAACCAATTATCTATTTGGACTCAAATGATTTAACATCACTGGTAATTGATGTAAATGTCTGGTCTTTATTTTATTATCTAAAATATGTTAACTTCTATGTTGAAATATTAAATTCTTTCTAATTGGATAATTAATGAGACTTTGTTTCTATCCATTCAAAACCAATTAATCCATCTTTTATATAGCAATCTTATTTTGAACAGAATCATCATCATTAAATACCAATTCAAATCCTTCAGCATCACTAGAAACATTAATTTCATGACATTCCACTAATCCATAATTCTTCTTCCCCTTCCCTATTGATCCTTATTCCAATTTCCGTATCCCCAGTACTCTTAAAGAAGAATGAGGTAACTTATATTGTATAGTTTAAATATATTACCAATATAGCTCCATTTACCATTCTCTCATGAAATATTGTAGCCTTATCTATGTCTCCCTCCTAAAAGTAATACTTACCCAAATATTCATAAGCCTTCAGTTCATGATTCTTTTTATTTAATTTCCAACTACACATCAAATATTTCGTAAAGTATATTTTTGATTGTCGATTTCTTAATTTATAAAAACTAATCCCTAACAACTTATATGCCAATAATTTATATTTTAATAAATGCTCATTGTCTGACATTCTCTTTACTATCTTTGCTAAGATTATACTATAATAGAGTAAATTATAACTAAAGACTATTTTCGCTAATTTAAGATGTATGAATATCTTCAAGTCTTTTAAATAATCATTATATTTTATACCTGATATCTTTGATTTCAATACTTAATTACTTATTTCGTTTATTATTTTTATAGCCTAATCTCTATCCTTTCTCTCTAAAAATAATTAATTTAATTGAATTAGTGTATGTTAAATGATTACTCTATTTTATTATAGCATTTCAGTTCTTTGTAAACATACAAATTTTACATCATAGATTATTACTTTTCAGGTTTTCTTATTTCCTCCTTTATTTTATCCATTTCTTCTTAAAATGCTAATTTAATATTCGAGATCATCAAAGCTTCTTTAATTGTATTTTTAACTCTCATAGTTTATCTATAAGTTAAATCACCTTTGAAACGTGTATCATTTGTTGATTACAATTAATCTTAACTTGCCTCTGTTTATACATGACCTGAATTTTAAGGTATACGTAATTTAATTCTTGGTTTAATTTTCATTTTTTGATAATAAAAATATAATCTAAAATTAAGTTATATTTACTAATAGTTTATTCTAAGGCATTAAATTCTTAATTAATTATTTAAATCAATAAGTACTAATTATTTTTAGAATTTTGAATAAAAATCTTATGGAAGAACATAAACCTATTGAGAGAGAACTCAATGAAGAGAAAAGATAAAAATATCATAGAGCAGGATTTATTGGACATCAAGTTCAAAAGAGGTAATCTAAAATTTAATTCTAGACTATTAGCATCTAATATATTAATTGTCAATATGACAGGTAGTAACACTGAACTAGCTAAAAATTTAATATGATATTATTAGGAGAAAAAGTACTCTATTTATTGGCTATTTTTTTAGAGAGGTAAAATTGCTTAAGAAGAACTCAAAATGATAAATCCCTTAGTAAAAATAGATTGGATTGAACAATTTCCTTATGAAGATGATCAGAATGCTTGGTATTAATATAATGGATTCTTGTTTGTTTTGGATTCTATGGTTTTATGTATATTGGATTAGGGTTAAAATTTACATACGAAAGAGAAAAAAAAATAATATTGTAAATTGTCTTTGGAAGAAAATTAGAAGATAATGAGAATTTGAAGTAGTTATTGTTCATTCTGTTCCACTTGAATAAACATTGAATTACAATTATAAATCTTAAGGAATGATGACTAATCTAATATATTATTGTATTTTGATGATGAAAAAAGCTTAAGAGATTCCAGAATTAAAAGCTTATGATCCTTATTAACCAAATGATGAATTATTAGATAAATTCACATAGATAGGTAAAGAGATCTTTAAAAATTCTAATGGCAAAGAAGCAACTGAGGAATAAGTTAGCACATTTAGAAATTTCGCAAGACTCTATGGAGTTGATCATTGTCCTGTCTATTCTGTTATAGGTAGTGTTGCATCATAAGAATTGATAATATCAACTAGTAGAATTAATGAACCAGCATTAAATTGGTTTTGTTATGATAGTGAATAATGTTATGGTTAAGTAGAAATTATTTAGGATATTTCATCATTCCAAATCAAACATTTACCTGAGAGAAAACAATTAATTCCTAAAGAATGAATTATATTTTAATTTTAATATATATATTATATATATTTAGCTAACTTAAAATGAATAAACTGTTTTACTATTTAGGTGCGTGAATTATAAATATGCAACATTATTATAAAAATATAAAATGTCAGCAACTTAAACTTAACATTTGATTTTTGGGTCAACTTGGCCCTAAGAAAATATGATTATTAAGTACTGCTCTTAACAATAGAGTTTTCAGAAAGTTCCAATTGACAATGGATTAAAGGTATATAAATTTTAAATCATTCATAGATCAATAATTGGTCATGTGCTATTCCTTACAAAGATAATGAAATTCTAATAACAGGAGGATTGGGAAACACAAATAAAATAATATCAAATGATGTTTATATATTTAATACATAAACTAATAAGGTAAGAATTGTAACGCATTTTAGTTAACCCAATTTAGTTAATTCACTCAATGTAGATATGTTCATTAGTGTCTATATCATAATGAAAAAATATATGTATTGGGGGGAAGACAATATGGTCCAGATTTTGAAAGTGTTCTATCACATTGTGAAGTCTATGATGGAGGAGTATGGAAGGTATTTTTATTTAAATAATTTAAGACTATCTCACCAATGACAAAGAGGCGATCCAATTTTGGAGTGTTTTTGAACAATGATCAAATTTATTGCATCGGAGGATTTGATGGAAAGAAAAATACTAAGTCTATTGAATATTATGATGAAACCAAAAATATATGGATAAGGAGTAAAATAAGAATGCCTAGAGGTTTGGCAGGATTTCATTTGATTCCTTTAGAAAATTAAAAAATAATGATAGTTGGAGGAATGACTTTATAAGGACCATCTTAAGCATGCTTACTTTTGAATCTTAAAAGTAATTAGTTTATATATATGATCTTTAGATAATACATGTGTTTCTTATTCATAATTGAATTAGATTCGTTCGCTATTTCATATGTTTCGGGATGAATTTGGTAATTATATAGTATATGGTGGAATGAATAAATAAAATACTTTTGAATTATTCAATAGTGAAAATAAGATTTGGGAAGAGTTTTTAATAAATGTAGACGAAAATGTTCAAGAATTGTTGAATTAGAATTTAAGAGGAATGTCATCTGTATAATAGATATGTAGATTGGAAGAGTTTCAATAATAAACAATGTAACAGAAATAAGATTATAACTTATAACCTGATGATGTTGTATTTATGTTTGGGAATGATGAATACCCATTTATTTTACCGATTCCAAAATATAGAACAGACAATTTATAAGCATTGGAAGTACCCACATAATTGTGTTTATATTCATACATGAGTGTATGTTCAATAGATGCAGAATTACCAAATTGTAGATAGATTTTATTAGGAGGTGGGATAGATTCTAAGATTTCATAAATAAATAAGAAGGCATATTTGGTAACTATAATATTTCCAGAGATGAAGGTAAAGATTAAGAAAGTGGGTAAACTAAGTTATCATAGATATGCAGCTGCATGTGTTTATAATGCTCCATATGTTTATTTTATAGGAGGAAGAGGATATTAGAATGATATATTATCATTACATAGTACAGTAGAGAGATTCAATATAGATGAAGAGGAATGGGATTAGATAGCTCCATTGAATGAACCAAAATGTTCTATGACTGCTAATGTAATAGGAGAGAAGATTTATGTATTTGGAGGATATATTGGAGAAGGTATATAATAATTAATATATATATTTTAGGATAAATTTCGCATAAGATTGAATGTTACAATGAATAATCATAAGAATGGGATGTATTAAATATAGAATTGCCATTCTCATTAGAAGGATTATCATCAATAGTCATAGATGATTAAGATTTATTTATTTTTGGAGGTAAAGGATTTGATGGTAGTAAGAAAGAAATTATAAGATTTAATTAGGATGATTTAGAATCTAATTAAAATGTATCAGGGTATGTATTATATATAGATAATTTAATAGACAAATAGTTGGAACTCTACAACATTCTAGATCATTACCAAAACCAATTTTATTAGATGATAACAATGTTTTAATAATTGGTGGTTATTTTTTTGACAATCCAAATATTAATTTTGGAGAGGTGTTTAATCTCAACAATCCTGAAGATTAAAATAATGAATATGCTAATGAAATAGAACTTACTATATTATAGATGGGAGCTCATGAATCTATAAACTTGTTCAGCATAACTAATTGAAACTATTAAATATATATATATATTAATTTTAGAAATGAATTAATCTATAGGTGAAAACTAACAATCTTAGCCATCAATAAATTATGGAAATGTGAAATATTCTTTTTAATGTTTACGTCGACATCTTTTTAAGGATAAAGTTTATCATGTTCATGCACTTCATAATATGATTACTATAGGAGAGGTACATAAATTAAAGTAGAATTAGTAATTTAATGATCCTAACCCTAAATATAAATTAGAGTTGAATCTCAAGAATACAGTTTATTGGAAATAAGAGCATGGATAAAATAGAGCTTTTGGAATTAAATATAAGTAACTAATCTTTTTTTAAACTAATTATTTCATAGAAAGAATGTGAAGTATTTTGAAGCTGCTGCTGAACAATTAACTAAATTTCGTTAGTCAATTAGTTGTTTAATTGGGTTCCATTCACTTGATGATCATTATAAAATAGAGAGAGTTATTGGATAAGGTTCATTCTCAAAAGTTCATAAAGTTTATCGGTTGAATGATGATAAAGCATTTGCAATGAAATAAGTTTCTAGTAAGTAAAAGAATGATAAGGAAAACATGGTATTTATTAATTATATTCTATTCAGTAATTATTAGAAAATGAAATTGGAATCTTGAATTCAATTAATAATGAATCTATACTTAAAATATTTGAAGTTTATAGAATTGAAGAACATTAATACGGTATAATTGTTGAATTTGTTGATGGAATATGTTTGGCTACTCTTATTGAACAACTTAAAAAACAACAAACTAAACTTAAAGAATATGATATCAAAGTTATTTTGTAGGCAATTCTTAAAGCTTTAGTTGTTATTCATTAAGAATAAGTTATTCATAGAGATATTAAACCTTAAAATATAATGATTTCTCAATCATCCTTCAGAAATGTTAAAATCATTGATTTTGGTTTGAGCATTAAAAATTAATTATAATATAACAGATGTGGAACTCCTGGTTATATGGCTCCTGAAATTGTAAACATGAAAAAAGATTAATAAAAGGCTTGGACATCTCTTTGTGATATCTTTAGTCTAGGTGTTGTATTTTTTAAATTGTATTTATTAAATATTTATTTAGATTATCCAAAGGTATTAGTTGTTTTCAAGGACAAACTTCTGATCAAGTTTTAGCAAATAACAAAAAATGTTAAATAGACTGGTCTATTGTTCAATAATATAATTATACTAAAAATTGCATCGTAAATCAAACGATAATAAATTTAAGTCTTTGCTTAAAGCATTGTTAGCTAAAGATCCTGAAGATAGAATTACAGCTTATTAAGCACTTTAACATCCTTTCTTTGCTGATCTACCTCCAGTTCTAGCAACTGATTTTGCAGGAAATTCTATGACATTTAAATCAAAATGTATCATGAATTAAACTATAGACAAACAAAATCTCGATTCTGTAACTAGTTTAAATGATTTTACTGGAGTTTAAAAATAACAAGTTTATATTACAGATTTAAAACCATCAAAGATTAGTAGAAGAATATGATAATATAATATTTTTATGTTTTTTTTTTGTATTACAAAAATCAAATAATTTAATTATTATTTTTATTATGTAATACACAGAAGGGAATAGCAAAGAGTTTTCTGATTTTTCTATCTTAAAAACTAAAAATAGTGAAACCTAAGTTGTGCAACCAATTGAAAATCCGTAAACAATCAAATTTGAACTATAGACCACCTATAAAGTTTACACACTAAGAAGCTGAAGAGATAATTCAAAAATTTCGCACATACAAACCTTATAATAAAAAGTTCAAATATGAAAGACTTCTAAAATTTGAGAATTGCAGACTCAAAATTTATAAAGATTCATATTACTTTGGTTAATTGATAAATGGTAAAAAGAATGGACTTGGAGTAATATTGAGTAATAATGGAAGAATCTATGAAGGTTAATTTGAAAATGATAGAAAACATGGGTAAGGATATGAGAGATTTCCAGATAAAACATCTTATGAAGGTACGTACATAAATGGAAAACCTGATGGAAAAGGTAAATTTCTTTGGGCTAATGGTGAAGTATATGAAGGTGGATGGTTAAATGGATTAAAACATGGTGAAGGAATATGGAATGGACTGAAAGGGACTTCTTATGTTGGGGAATGGAGAATGGGAAATCCAGATGGTTATGGAGTACATGTTTGGGTGAATGGAGATAGATATGAAGGAGAATTTCATAATAGTTTAAAACATGGTCAAGGAATTGAATATTTTATTAATGGGGATATTTATAAAGGATAATATGTTAATGGTAAACCTGAAGGAGAAGGAGAATATTAATGGAATTCAGGTAGTTATTATAATGGAACATTTTAAAATGGATTAAGACATGGAAAAGGATTATGGATCAAAGATAGAAATGCTACATTAACTGATTCTTATGAAGGGGAATTTGTAAACGATAAAAAATGTGGTTATGGAGTATATAAATGGGCCAAAGGAAGTAGATATGAAGGAAATTTTTATGATGATGTTAGACATGGATTTGGAAGAATGTATTGGAATGATGGATCATATTATATTGGTATGTGGGAATAAGGATATTAATGGGGAGAAGGAGAATATGTAATTATTTTATAATTGTTAGTGTAAAAAAGGAGAATAACCTAAATTTGGAACTTTTGAGAAAAATCTATTAGTTAATGAAGATTAAGAAAAGTTATTATAATATTAAAGCAAATAACCACTTTAAATTAGAATTAGATAATATACAAGTAATTGACATTTATTAGATCTTATTAGCAAGTTAACGTAGTGTAAGATCAAATAGTTAAAGACCAAGTAGTCATAGTCAATAAAGAAATATTAGACCAAGCAGTGTCAAAAGTGTTAATTAAATTAGATAAGGATCAACAGGCAATAATTAGTTTTAATGTAAGAAAAAGAGATAACCATCATTACCAAAATAATTATTTGATTGCAATTTTTGAAGATTTTCAAAAATGATAGGTCTACTTCTTCTTTTATTGTACAAATTATCTAAGAAATTCTAAATTTCTATTTAAATTCTCAAACTTTATTTATTTTTAATATGATTATTAAAGCTTGATTGAAGCATGATTAATTATTTTAAAATACTGATAAATAATTCATCCAATTAAAAAATGCTTTGTTCCTATTAGAGCTCCACACTCTGAACAATAATGTTGCACGTCTTTGAACATTTTTAGAAAGTAAACAAGGATTGCCAAAGGAATTGTAATAATAAATACAATAAACAATAGCATCAGCAAATAGGCACCTTTCCCATTTTAGAATTTTAATTTAGTAGTAGATACTTTTGAACAATTTACACATTGTAATTTTTGTGTCTCTCTACTTTGTGGTACTTTAGGATATGTAATGTCGGTTTGACTAATAAGAGGTAAGTCTCCATTATGAGATATGAGAACTTATTTAGTTGTTTAACAAGGTTCAGTTCTTAATTCTGTACTTTTATTATCAACTTGATCTTTCATTCGATATTAATATAATTATATATATTTAATCATCTTTTATATTTATTTGTTTCCTATCTTTTCAACTATTGAAATTCTTATAAGAATTCTTATTGCATCTTTTATAATTGCGAATCTGTTTTTCTGAATTATCCTGTTTATTAAAATTCTTTGAAAGTCTCCTAAGTTGAAAAAGCTTTATCAGTAGTTTTATTTGATTATATACTTTGAAGTACTTTTGGAGTAGCTTTAACAGGATTCAATTTTTGAGGTTAAGATTAATGTTTATTCTATTGTTTCTCTTATTATTATTAATTATTTAATGATTATAATTATTATCTTTCTTATTATAAATTTTGCATTTACTATCTAACTTTTTGAGTAAGAGCAGTATTAACTTATTTAATAATTTTCTTAGGTGGATTATTATTTTAATTTGATTCCTATTATTATTTAACTTTATTTAGATCAAAACCTCCTCCTGTTAATAAATCTTTTTTCTGTTATCTTTCTTCCTCTTTAATTCTTTTTTCTTCCTACATTTTTAATTAGTATTATTATAATTTTTCATCTGCTCGTTTTTCTAAAGAATAAACAAATAAGATTACTTGTTTCCTATTATTTTAATAATAGTTCTTATTATTATTCATTGAGTAATCTTTATCTCTCTTCTTCTTCCTATTGTTTTTTTAACAGTAACGCTTATTTTCTTTATAATTCTGCCTATTGCTATTATTTTTTTAATTCTTCTGCCTATATTAATTCATCCTATCTACTTCCAGCAATTAGATTGAGATTTAAAGGACAATCAATTAGTAATTATTCATTAAGATATAAGTAAATTAAATAAGTTCCTGGTTTATTAACTTATAAAACTAGTTTATGTTTAGAAGGTTCTTCAATTTGTTTAATTTCAGCTTTGTATCCATCATTCATAAAATTAAGATAAATTTTATTTTCTTATTAAGATTGAATTTTACTCATTGAGACAACTTAACATTTATGTAATAATTATTCAGGAGTGTATTCAGAATCCTCAGATACTAAAATATTATATCTAATAGGATGAGTTTATTTGATTCCATAAGGACCATATTTATCTCCTAGATTAATAATAAGATTTATATCTGTAAAGGTTTCAAACTATTCTTAATCTTAATCTTCTAATTCTAATCTACACCATTCACCTTATAATGTTGTAGTTTCACATAATCTGATTCCTCTACAAAGATAAAGTTATCTTACAGGAGCAGAAAAGAATAATTTAGATTTAGGTTCTTTATCAATATCCCATTTAAATATTTTTCCTTATAAATTTAAAGCATAGATTACACCATCATAGATACAAGCTTAAATGATTTGTACATCTTCATCAATTTATAATGTTTTAGGATAATCAATGACCTTTTCTCTGCTTACTTAACCACAATATAAGACTTCTCCATCTGAAGTAACAAAAACACTTGAATTTTAATTTGCATTAATATAAAAACATTCTTCTTCTTAAATTTATGAATATTATAAATGATTATTCACTCCTAATTGATGAAAATTATTTTATCCAATTCCCCAAACCTCTCCTTCAGAATTCAATGAAATTAAATGATTATCTCCACACGCAATTTAATCTATATTATCAGCTAATTTAGTTAATTTAGAATATTTAATATTTTCATCTAATTCACCAATGATGAATAATGATTTTTTAGCTAGTATTGCTCCAAATTTGAATCCCAATACTATTTATTAAATATCAGTCATAGAATCTATTTTAAGTATATGTTTAGCTCCCCACTAATAAATATGACCTTCTGAATCCCATGCTAATGATGTGCATTTATAAGCTTATACTCCAATAATGTTTTTATTACTCAATTAACTAATATTATATGGAACATTTACAAAATTACCATCTTATTCATTCATGGTCACTTAACCTAAGAAATTCTCTCCCCATCCAAATACTTCATTTCCATTATTACATTTATCACCTTTACATTAATTTACATAATGAGGATTAATACATGAACATCCACTAATCAAAATGATAACATGATGTTCTCCACATCCTATTGATAGTATTTTTCTATTTTTAAATATTTAATATTAAGTTAATTCACTACATTAATTTAAATCTCCTTAACCTAAACAACCTGTAGCACTATTTCCTTAAACTCCAAGAAGAGATACTACCTTTTTATTATCTCTCTAAATCTTAAATATAGTATTTTAATAGATATCATCTATCTATTTATATATTTATTCTGGAGTGAGATCATAAATCCCCAAATTAAATGCTGGCATTAATTTAACTGTTTCTGCATAGCTTTTTAATCTCAATGCTTACATACATCCATTATATATTTCATTAGTCTCTAATTATGCCTTACATAATGATAATAACACTTTCACTTTTTCTAATACACCCAATTCTTACTACAATAATTCAAAACATTCTGTCTTTGTTTCCTCATACATCCTATTCTTTATTAAGAAATCACTTCTCTATATCTTATATTATAGTTATTGCTAGGGTGTTGCCTCTTTATGATTACTCAATGCTTTTAAGATTGTACAAATCTAACCAATATTCTCACATTTATTAAATTCTTTTTGTAATTCCTTAAATGTTGCCTAATCTATACTATGCACATATGTAGTAGCCTTCACTTGTTTAGTTGCTTGTTTCTTGAATCCCATCTCTTCTTCTGTAATGTCAACTTTCCTTAGCATACACATATGTACATCCTCTCTCTTTCAGCAATCTTTATGCGAAATCTTATGCAAATCGTGTGGATTCTGGATCTTATACATTTGTACGAACCTATGATTTCTTTGCCTTTCTATTTAACTTTCGATAGTCTTCATTAGATGAGCTATCTGACATTTGAAAATTTATCTATATATATATATTATAATAATTAATCATTCCCTTTTTATTTTAGGTAATTGTAGTCTCTAAGTTACTTGTTCCACTACTGCGCTCTATCTAAAATACTCTAATACTGCTACTTCAACTAACGCTCTTATTCCTTTGCTGGTTTCACCATCTAACTTCTTCTTAAAAAATCATTCCCTCTAATCGCCTCAGGAGATGGGTCATAGTGTCTTAATCTCCCTAAAAAATTTATCTTTGGCTGGTAGCTATAGAAACCACCCTATGATTCACTTTTTTTTATTCATTTCCGATACCTGATGTATGAATCTCTACCTGTTCCATCTGTATGATAAAGCTTAAATTTGCTATTAATTATGGGCAATGAATTTTGTCTATTCAATTAATAGAAAGACTCTTCAGTATGTAATGAGTCTGTTTTATAGAAACCTCCATTTCCATAACCAATATATGTATCTCTTCCAGAACCATTAACTTTGTAATTGACAACTTTCGTCATTAATTATTTTATATTATCAGTTTCATATAATAATTTTTGATCAATAATTAATGTTGATTAATTAATATATGATTTTCTTTTATAAAATCTAAAAGGGGGGATGTTAATTAACTAAAAAAAGATATTATTTGGTAACACATTTTAAGCTGTGTGGAAATTCAAATTTCAAACATTAAAAAAAACAAAATCCTTTTTCGTAACCGTCACAATGAGAGAAATAGTTCATATTTAAGGAGGACAATGTGGTAACCAAATTGGTGCCAAATTCTGGGAAGTCATTTCAGACGAACACGGTATTGACCCAACAGGAACATATCACGGTGACTCAGATCTTTAATTGGAAAGAATCAATGTATACTACAATGAAGCTACAGGTGGTAGATATGTCCCAAGAGCTATCCTTATGGATTTAGAACCAGGTAGTGAATTTAAGTTATTTTTTAATAGGAACAATGGATTCAGTCAGAGCAGGACCATTTGGACAATTATTTAGACCAGATAACTTCGTGTTTGGTTAAACAGGAGCAGGTAACAATTGGGCTAAAGGTCATTATACTGAAGGTGCTGAATTGATTGATTCAGTTTTGGATGTAGTTAGAAAGGAAGCTGAAGGATGTGATTGTTTATAAGGATTCTAAATCACTCATTCATTAGGAGGTGGTACAGGATCAGGAATGGGAACATTATTGATCTCAAAAGTAAGAGAAGAATATCCAGACAGAATTATGGAAACATTCTCAGTTGTACCATCACCAAAAGTGTCTGACACAGTCGTTGAACCATATAATGCCACATTGTCAGTTCACTAATTGGTTGAAAATGCTGATGAGTGCATGGTTATTGATAATGAAGCTTTATATGATATTTGTTTCAGAACATTGAAATTGACAACACCAACTTATGGTGATTTGAATCACTTAGTATCAGCTGCTATGTCAGGTGTTACATGCTGTCTTAGATTCCCAGGTCAATTAAACTCTGATTTGAGAAAATTGGCAGTCAATTTGATTCCATTCCCAAGACTTCACTTTTTCATGATTGGATTTGCTCCCCTCACATCTAGAGGATCTCAATAATATAGAGCTCTTACAGTCCCTGAATTAACATAATAAATGTTTGATGCTAAAAATATGATGTGTGCTGCTGATCCAAGACATGGAAGATATTTAACAGCATCTGCACTCTTCAGAGGAAGAATGTCAACCAAAGAAGTTGATGAATAAATGCTTAATGTTTAAAATAAGAACTCATCATACTTTGTTGAATGGATCCCCAATAACATTAAATCATCCATTTGTGATATCCCACCAAAAGGTTTGAAGATGGCAGTTACATTTGTTGGAAACTCAACTGCTATCTAAGAAATGTTCAAGAGAGTCGCTGAATAATTCACTGCCATGTTTAGAAGAAAGGCCTTCTTACATTGGTACACTGGTGAAGGTATTATATCATTTTCTATTCATTCTAGGTATGGACGAAATGGAATTCACTGAAGCCGAATCCAACATGAATGACTTAGTCTCTGAATATTAATAATATTAAGATGCTACTGCTGAAGAAGAAGGAGAATTCGAAGAAGAAGGTGAAGCATGATAATCTTAGTGATTTCTATCACAAAAATATATAAATTACAAACAACACAAAATCTCATTTCATTCCCTTATCAATTCATAAATCTTTTTAAATCATTTAATGATATATAACATTTAATATTACTATCTTACTTGCCATACATTTAAATCCCAACAAAAAAAAGTATTCAAACTTAAACTTTGTAATTATATTTCAATTATTATATTTTTGAATTTGTTAATCCCCTGTTTTTAGGATTTACTCCTTAAAACAATGTTTAACTAAATAATTTAATTACTTAGAGAATTTATATGCTGTTGAACTTCTATATTCATATATAATCTAAATAATGAAATTAAAAAATTATTATATTAGAAATTATTTGTTTACTTAGAAATACTTAAAACAGCTATGATTATCAATAGAATTTTGTTTCTTGTTTGCATAAAATGAAATTTAATCTACAATTTGATTTTTTATAAATGAATTATAATTTGGAATTATTCCTCCTATTCATTAAATGGTTTATTAAGAAAATTATTTAGATATGAAAATATTTATTAAGTAAATGAATTTAAAAGATCTTGTTTTTTTCTTTTATATTTTGATAAAATTATTTATATTAAAAATTCATATATTTAGTCAAATTCATCATTTATATTTGAATTACTTGAGTTCCTTCATCAAAATGTCTGTGTTTTTTCCCTCGGCTTAATATCTCTTCACAATTTAAGCTGCCCATTCGTCAAATTCTTTATCTTAATTATCTAATCTTGCTAGACATTTGTCTCTCTCATCAAAATCTTAAATAATATCTTTAGTTCTTTTTTCAGTTCTTTAATTAGCTTATTAATGATGAAAATCTTTTAATTCTTAATTTTTTTTTCTGATTTCCATTTTTTCTCTTAATTCTTATTCATGTAATTCTTTATTTCTATTAATCCAATATTATTAGAATTCTTAATTCAATCTTTTTTCTTCTTCTTCTTATTATTGTTTTACTTCCATTTTAACTTTGTGACTATAACTTATTGCACTTTATAATTTACGTCTTTACTCTTTTTTCATTTATTCTACCTCTTCCGCTTTAATTTCAGCTTCTTTAATATTTTTATTTAACAATTTTTCTTATTGTTCTTTTTATTTTTTTAATTTTTCAGTTTAAGCATCAATTAATTTTTATCTTTATGCTTACTTTTCTGCTTTTCTTTATTCATCTCTAATTTTTCTAATTTCTAAAACTCTTTCTTTTTTTTAAGCATGTTCTTCTATTTTTTTTTCTTCTTCTAAAAGTTTTTATTTTTCAATTTCTCTTTATTTTTTTAATATTTCATTTCCTTGAATTAATAATTATTGATTTTCCATAATTTTATCTTTTTTTTATTTAGCAATTCTTTATTCTTCTTCTAAATCAGCTTATACTTTGGCTTTCATTAATTCTCCTTCAATTTTTTCTTCTTAAACTTATTTAATAAATTTATCCTAATGAAATAAAGAAGACACATTACTCTCATGATTTCATGCTACTTTTTAAGCATATCATGTTATTATTTTTTTTTTTCTTATAATTCTTATTATTTCTTCTTTTCTTAAAAATCTTTTTCAGCCTATATTTCTAACATTTATTCATATTAAACTTTTTCCCTTTCTTTTTCTAATAGTTTCTGCATTTCTTTAATTTATTTTTATCCTTCTCTTTCTTAAAGTGCATCAACAACAAGCATTTTAGATTAAAACTATCTAATACGTTCATTATTTTCATAAATTTGTTTATTAGCTTTTTCTAAAATTTATTATTTAACAAGTGCTTAATAACGACGTTCATCTTCATCAATTTTTCTTCTTTCTTCTTCATCTTGTTTAAAACGTTCGAATCTTAAATAAATGTTAATAAATAAGAATACTTAGTTCTGTCCTTCTAAACTTTATTTTATTTTAAAGTGTTATTCCAATTCTTTACTCGATCTTATGATAATTTATGCCTTTTGTGAACAGTTATTAATACAATTCAAATTTTTCTGGAGTATCTTAATGATATACAGTGATATGGTCTTGCATTCTCTTCAATTCTGAAAGTGGAATCACTGCTGTTGTCTATTTACTTGAAGCAACTGCTGATTAAACTCTACGAACACTCATTATTATATTATTATTATAATCAATTAATTTATTAACCAGAAACTTGCATATTGGAATTAACTTAATAAAAATAGTCTCTTTCATTAATACTGTCTTCAGGATCTTATTAAATTAATGGATGTACTAAACTAAGATTGTTTAATAAAAATACATTCTTATTCTTTAAAGTTTCTTCTAAATAGTTCTTCTTGGACACTATTTTATGAAATATAAGCAAAAAAATTGAAGAATTCCCATAAAGATAGCATAGTCCAACTGATTGTACTTTGAATGCTTCCTATCTTAATATTAAAATAATATTACATTTACATTGAAGAATGTTTCTAAATCCATGATTGTAAATAGAATAGTACTAAAAATAGTGATAATAGGATATGCTAACAATTTTTTAACTAATTTTTTGATTTCAATAAAATAAGTTTCATCTATATTTTCTCCATAACTATATTAAAATTTTATGGAATGACTTACAATTTCTTTATATTATAAAGTACTGTTAAACTGTATATTAAATAGAATATGATAGGTATTTCCCATGATATCAACTTCGAGATTTCTACTTAAATTCTTACAGACTCTGATTAACTTGATGTAGTATATAAATAACAAAAATTATTTGTTGATTGTTCTGATGTTGCTCCATCCAAGACTACTGGCCAAATTGCCAGGAGGATTGGAATACCAAAAGAACAAAGTAACAACTTTATTTCATTGTTTCTAAATTAATCATGCATATTTTCTAAATCTTAAAGAGTTCCTTTATTAAAATATACACTAAATAATTTTCTAATATAGAATGCGAATTCTACTTCAATGCCCAAATCATTATAGTACTCCAAAATATCATTATCAATGAACCATATATCAATATACTCACCGATACTTTGCACTCTGATAATTTAAAACTTGAGGATAATTGTATACCTATAATTTGAATTAATGATCCAATCGTTATATATATTATTACGTGTGAGAAAAATCCTTATCGTAATTTCTCAAAATAAAAAAATAAGAAAAATATCACACATGCTCCACATAAGGATAAACAATTCCCTGTTGTAATTATTATTTCATATGTTTTCATGTTATTTCTTATTTTTATAATTAAAACACAATTCTATTCATTTAATATATAAATATTTTATGGATTAATCAATTAATGATGCTTAGACATTCCTCAAACAAAAAATCAAAATCAATCCACTTAAAGATTAAATGTTGTTAAATCAAAAGAATTATTAAATTCAATTATAAGTTGCTTAATACTTTAAGAAATCTGAAACTTATACCAAAAAATCAGCTATTAAATTAGTAAGTATGTTTATATCTCATTAAATTACTCAGCTAATGAGAACGATGATATATAAGTCTTTTTCATTTATGCAGAAAATATACCAGATCCAAGTAAAAAATAAGATTATGACTCTTTCAAAATTGATATCATTGAAACTATGCATCCACACATTGATAGATTTTTTAATATTGTCTTTTTCAATACTAATATGATGACTGCTTCGAATCTTAATGATTTTAAAGATTTTTATGGAACACTTCCTGAAAAATACTTTTATCATATGAAAAAATTTATTGTTCTTCATGCTAATTTCATTGTCAAAAGTGGAGGCATTTTTGGAATGAATGAAATTAAATCCTTTTTTAAAAAAATCACAACTTTTGCTGATACGTATCATATTATAACTAATTATTAGACTTTTAATATTATCAAAAGAAGAATGGTTTCGATATAAAATGTTAGCTATCCTACCATAAACTATTAAATCATATGATTAATCATATAAAGACATTGAAAATAAAAGAAAAAAAACTGTTTTCAGAAAATAACAAACATAATAAATAGTAGATGATGATGATATGGATTCTGAAGATAATTTTGATAAAGATTCTAAAATTCTTGGATTAAATTTACATGAATATGAATTAAATAAATTTGGAATTCCTGTTATTCTAGATATGCTTGTTTAATATTTTTTAAAATAACCTGAAAAACTCAAAACTGAAGGATTATTTAGAAAATAAGCTGCTGTTTATGAAGAAAAAATAGTTGAAGCAGCATTAGCTTGTTAAAAAGTAGGATTTATTAATAAAGTTGAAAATCCACATACTATTGCATGTGTTTTTAAACAGTTTTTTTTTAAATTGTAAGAACCTTTAGTGAGTTATTAACTATATGATTGGGTTGTTCAAAATAAGCCATAAATTGAATAAAATTTAGAAGTTAGTGTTTAAATGCTATTAGATTATATGCCAGATTTTAATAGAGAAATATTATTGTTTTCTTTAGGATTCTTAAATTAAGTTATTTAAGAATAAGAACATAATTTAATGACTGCTTATAATATGGCTGTTGTATTTGGTCCAAACTTTTTTAGATCTGAAATAATCAAAATGGCTGATTTAGGTCATGTTACGTAAATGTTTTTAGTAAATTGTTAGTCTTTTTGTTTAAATTGTTTAAATTATGTTAGAATCAAAAAAGGATTATGATTATTAAAGAATGTTAGAATATAGGAGTGATAATTTAAATTTTCATGCTTCTTTAGTTCCCTTTTTGCCAGATGATTTAGCAAATCTAGATGATATTTTAGATATGGTCACTGGTATTTATTATTATACTAAATTTATAGATAAAAATGTAATAAATGAAACTGAGAGAAAAGAATTAATGTCAAGATATTAATGAATTGAGAATATTGTTAGATCGAATTATTATGATTTTTATGTTAGTTATAATTTTTCAAATTGTTTCTTCAAGTGTATTCAAGGTTGTAAAGGTTAACTATTTCTTTTTTATGTTTAATAATTCATTCCCTAATATTTTGGACTCATTCTTATATCTAGTTAGTCGAAATTATTTATATGGTTGATTTTTCTAGATCTAGTTTCTTTGTGTGGGAACTGATAAATTTAAGGATGGTAATCGATTATTGTATGGTTGATTTATTTTAGCTTCCCTTTGTAAAATTTTAGATATAATTTGATTATTTCTTGATTTATATTAAATTCCATTCATTTTAGTTGATAATTTTTTTTTTAATAATGAATTCACTACTTGATAATTTAAGTAAACAACATAAAAATTTGAAGTTATTCAAATAAATAATTAAAAGAGAAAGTAAGGCTTTGAGACAGTTTCTTAATGAAACAATATAAATTTAAAGACAATTTAATTTTTTATTATTTGATGGAATTCATTATCATTTATCTAAATTATAATCTGATCTTTAAAATCAATATGTATTATTGAAATAGTTAGGAAAACAATTTTAGGAAGTTAAATAGGATGTATGACTATAAATAATATAAAAAGGCGCAAATTTGTTTTAAAAATAAATTAAATTTTAATAATAGAGAAAGTGATTAGACTAATGTTGAAACCGATATTGAAACAAAAAAGAGATAAGATTATTAAGCGATATTAACAAATGATATGATAAAAAAGGAGAAATAAATGATTAAGAAGACTAATTAAATTATATAGATATTTGAATAAAAACACGATTTTGTAATTAACAGTTGTGCGACATAGAGTAATAGTGATTGTGTGTTAAATTCATAGAAAATGAGATATTATATGAAACCAAAAGCTTAAGCAGTGATTATATCTAATTAAACAGTTGAATCAATAACGATTAGTAGTTAAGTTGATGAAAGAGAATCATTTTAAGAATATGACTCTAGTTTTGAAAAATAATTATAGAAAGAAAGACAACTTCATTAGTTTTTGAATAATTAGTTAACGAAGAAGCAGTTTTGAATGACTTACTTAATATATTTAATATTTCTATATAAAATTATGAAATTAAATTGGTTGATGAAATTGTAATTTATTTGTTCTTTTTATATTTTTAATATTAAATGAGGGCAAGTTCAAAACTATCATCAAAAAGAGTTACTTTATCATCTGGATTAGCAAATCGTTAACTATCATTAGCCTAAATCTATTAAGGTATATACGCAGAAATTATAGAAAAGTTGGAAAAGGTTAGAAAGAGAGTGCAGATTTCTTATTGGACACAAATAAGTTAAAATATTCTTTATAAACTAATATATTGAAAAATTCATCAAATCCATCAAATATTTTTGATGATAAGTAAATAATCAAGATTATAAAAAAATAAGGATATCTGAATAAAGAGATGATTCATTTTGTTTGAGTAGTGAAAATATTTTAGAGGATTCAATACTTTCAATTAATATAGTTGATAGATATAAAAAAGAAAATGATGGTTCTTCTTAAAGGGAATCAATAAATAGTTAAGGAATAATAAGAAAGGATATAGATGAGAATTAAAGCTAAATTTAAATGGATGAAATCAATGCTTAATAAAATAGAAATGAAGGAGAAGCCTAATTGTAAAAGATTATAAAAAAATATTAAAAGTAAATGTAAAGAAATCCTTTGTAAGATCCATATTATGTTTAATTGAAAATCTTAAGAGGATATGAAAGGCTTAAATTTGAATTACTAGTATGTGTTAAACTTAAATTAGTGTTATCATGATAAAAATAGATACTTAAAAATGAGAAAGAGAATAGTATTTATATGTTACTTATTACCAATAATGATAAATAGCATAATAAAATCAATATACTTTAAGTTATTTATGACAGTTTTGATAATATTTAATGTAGTTTTTTTTATATATGTTAAAACAGACAATAGATAAGACACAGATCAAATAGAACAAGTGATTATAGTGTTCTTTTTGATTGAGGTAAGTTTTAGAATTATAGCATCAGGAGTAATATTGAATAGAAATAGTTTTTTTCGAAGTCCATTAAATATATTTGATTTCACATTAGTTGTTCTAACAATTTTAAATTTATTTAGACCTGATATAGTAATATTAGATTTGTCACCTTTAAGAATGATAACATTATTAAATTACTTAGGAAATGTATTAAAAGGTTTATCAGTAATGTTAAAGGCATTAATATCATCATTAAAGTTTTTAATAGAAGCATTAATAATAGTGGGTTTATTTTCATTATTTTTTGGTGTTTTTGGTGTTCTATTATTTCAGAATTTATTTAATTATAGATGTCAATTTGAAAATGGAGATGAAACAGATGGATGGATTTAATGTAATGGAAATGTATGTCCAGAAAATATGAATTGTTAATATTCTGAATTTACACCAAAATCACCTACTTCATTTAATAATATTATATATTCATTAGGATAGATTTTAAGAACAATTACAATGGATGATTGGAGTTGGGTTATGTTTTTTACAATGAGAATATTTAATCCATGGATATGGATATATTATTTATTAATTATTTTTGTTGGTGGATTCTTTGGATTCAATTTAGTTATTGCTGTTCTCAAAACTCATTATGCAGAAATAGCTGAAGAAACTATCTAATAATCAATTTAATAAAATATTAGGGCAAGATTAAAAGAAAAATAAGAAAATTCATAAAGAGATTTTGTTTCAATTTTCGATGTTGCATTTCTAAAACATATTGGAATTTATAAAGTTTTATTAAGTTATAAAAAATAATTATCGAATCCATTATATTAGTCTTAATCTCATAATATTGAAGATTTTAATTCTGATAATGTTAAAACTAAAGTACGAACTTTATCAGGAATATAAAAAAGTAATGAAAAAGTATTATTATTATTATCTATTATTTTTAGAATTTGAATTAAAAAGGGATTTAAGCATATTTAGATTAATTTAATTTAAAATATTTATTATTACCAAGATTTAAATATTTAGATAAATTTAAGACAATTATCAAAGTGTCTAATTACACTGATGATCCATTAGAAACCAATTTAATATAGAAATTATTAGAGAATCAATTCTCATAACTTTCTCCGTATCCAAATTATGATATATCTCAAAATTTTAGTAGTGCTGATGATGTTTTGCTATCTTTCATGTAAAATTCATATTTCATTTAAGTGAAAGAGAAAGATATAGAAAAAACATTGATTAAAACTAGTTAATCAAATAATGCAGATAAATTAGATTTAAACAAGTATATTCCATAATTAAAATTAAACCAAAGTAAACTTTGATATCATCAAAAACTTTAATACCAATAAAATCTATAAGGAGAAAAGTTAAATCTTTATAGATTGATCAATCAAATGAAGAAAATACATAAAAAAATCATAATATTTTTAGAGAGCCTTCTCTAAAAATTAAAAATAAGAATTTTAAACAAAGTCATACATTAAATAGTTTACCTTTTTCTGTTGTTAGTAAAAAAAAGATATATGTTATGATATAAGAATAATATATTGATTATGAAGCTGTTTGTGAAAAGATTAATACTAAAATACCAATTATGATTGATAATTCTACATCAAATGAATTTAAATATAGTTTATTAAGAAGAAAGGATTTAATAAAAAGAGTTATTCAAAAGAAAAATTGGTCAGGTAGTGATGTATTGCCTTTAGATATTTTGAGAGCTAATGAATTCAATAAAATAAAAGAATAATTGAATTAAAATGATCATTAAATTTGGCTAACGGGAGTAAAAGGAAAGATTATAACTGCTAAGAAATATTGTTATATTTTAATAAGTAGCAAATTTAGTCAATTTTTTTTTGATTTGATAATATTATTCAATTTTACTTTTTTATCTTTGTAAGGCATTGTAAATCCTGGATTGATTTCTAATGTAGAAGATATTACAACAATTTTATTATGTTTAGAGTAATCATTTAAATTATTCTCTTATCCTTTAAGAAATTTGCTTAGTATAAAAAATTAAGTTCTTGAATTTTTAATTATAATTTTAAATTTTATAGAACTTATTCTTGGAGATTAAATGACTAATTCTAATCTATAAACATAGAAACTGATAAGAGGAACAAAATGCTTATTATTCTATAGATGTTTAAGATATAATAAAATGGCAAATAAAATAGGATAAATAGCTTCTAAAACATTTGAATCTTATATTTATTTGACAGTATTAATGTTAATGATTATTTTTATGTATGCATTAATAGGAATGGAAATGTATGCAGGAAAATTTAATTAATTAGAAACTTTAGGATAATTACATTCATTTGATAATATATTGAAATCCTTTATGACTATTTTTAATATAATGACAAATGATGATTGGTATGGAGTTTATGTAATGGGTGGAGATATTGATTATACATTTTCAATTATTTATTCATATTCTATGGTAATTGTATTAAACTATTGTACTTATGGTTTAGTTTTGGCTATATTATTAGATGGATTTGGAAAATATTTGAAGAATTAAGAGGAGGAAATTATGGAAAAGGAAGAATTATAAGCTTAATAAATAAGTGGGAATTCAGAATAAAATGAGATCACTTATGATGATACAATTGTATAAACAAATTAATTACAATCTAAAACATAAAAAGTTAGTTTAATATCTCATTTACTTGTAACAATATAATCATCATACAAAAGTATTGAAATAAAAAACTAATCAATATATTACGGAATAGAATGTTAATAATCTCTATATTTATTTGATAAAACAAATGTTTTTAGAATAGTAATTACTAAACTTGTAATTTAAATTTATTATTAATATTTAATAGATTCTATGATATATAGTTCTATAATAATATTTATTATCAAGACATATAATGATTTTGAAATAAATTCATCAGATCTTCCAGATAAATTGTAATTTGTTGCAAACATTATTATTTTGAGTGATTTTATATTAAATGTAATAGCGAAAGGTCTATTTTTAGATTCTGGTTCATTTTTAAAATCTACTTGGTAGATAGTTGATGTAATTTATATAATAGCAAGTCTTATTGAAAAGTAAAGTAATAATTCAATAATAAAAATATTAATATTTTTTGGTTATTTTCGACCCATGAAACTAATGTATAGAATAACATGGTTAAGATAATTAAGAGCAGCATTAGGTCAAGCATTATTAGATATTTTAAATGTATTTATAACACTTTTATCAGTTTGGTTGATATTTGGAGTTTATGGTATAATATTATATGAAAAATAATTTGGATATTGTGAAGATAAAATGTCTTTTTATGTATCTTATAATGATTGCATAGAAGGAAATAAAACATGGATAAATTATAAACATAATTTTGATAATATAACAGTAGCACTTCCAACTTTATTTACTGTATCAACATTTGATGGTTGGGGAGAAATCTTATAAGTAGCTGAGAATAGTAAAACTTAAAATACTGGACCAATTCCATTCAATAGTTATTTATATACATATTTATATTTGATAATCTTTTGTTTTATTGGATCTATGTTTTTTTTAAGTTTATTTACTGGGATTCTATTTAATAGTTTAAAAGAGAATTAATTTAAAATGAAAAATAGTATGTATACTTAAGTTTAAAGTGAATTTATGAAGATTACAAATATTCTTATGTCAGATTTTCCATCATATTCTGCACCACCAAAGAGTAAGATGAGAAAAATATCAAGTAAGATTATAAATAATATTCATGTTAAATATTGTATATCTGGATTGTTAATAATTGATTTAATAATATTATTGTTATTCAATTCAGAAATGAGTGATTAATACTTTAATATTGTAAATATTATGCATTATTCATTAACAATAATATATTTAATGTGGACACTGTTATTATTTTTAGCATTGGGTATTAATAGATATTTTGATAATTATTGGAGAAGATTCTAATTATTTTTAGTATTTATTGGATTAATTGATTTGATAGTAGATTTTATTACAAATTGGACTCATTTATATTTTAGATCTCATCCTGGAATTGAATATTATCAATTGTTAAGATTATGTTTCAGTCTTAGAAGCTTCAGAATAATTCTTATTTTTTAAGGTCTTATAAATATATAACGATTACTTAGAGTTATGGTATTTGCAATGCCTTATTTAGTTAAGATTCTTACAATACTTATTATTATCATGATTATTTTTGCACTTATTGGATGTCAACTCTATGGACAAATAGATTCTGGATAAGTAATGGATGATATTATTAATTTCACTAATTTTGCAAATGCTATGTTAGCTTTATTTAAATGTGCTTCAGGTGATGATTGGAGAACTATCATGACTGATACTATGTAACATAATCCATTATGTTAATTAAATGATAAATATTGTGGATCTACTGCTAATCAATTATATTTTATTCTATTTATGTTATTATCTAATTATGTTCTATTAAATTTATTTGTATTAGGATTGATTGAATAGTTTGAATAGTTTTTTTAAATGTAAAACTCATTAATTCAAACTTATGTTGAAAATGTTGATAAAATTAAAAATACATGGTGTAAATATTCTTAAGATACTTAAGGCATGTCTATGCATTTTAAATTTCTTTGCAAATTCTTAATTGATATAGGCTAACCATTAGGAGTAGATAAAGATTCCAATTTATGGGATGCATGTAAATTATCTTCTTAACTTAAATTATAAAGGTATAAATAAATATTAATCTAGTGATATTCATGGATATATTTAGTATAATTTCTTAATGTATGAATTATTTAGAAGATGCTATTATAATCAAGTATTTAAATCAGGAAGTAAAGATTCTATTGCTTAAATAAAGAAATTTAATAAAGAATCATAATTTAGATTGATGTATTACAGAAAAAATAAAAATCTACCTCGTTCCAGCATTGGTCCAACAGCAACAATACACCCTAATATCAATTTAATTCATGATTATTTAAATGTTTTAATCTTATTTAAGACATGGCAGTAATTCACTAAATAACTATTAGCTAAAGTGAATTAAGATCTAGATTATTTTACTGACTAAAGTATATCGATACAAGGCAGAATTTAAAATGAGTAAGTATTTTTATTCACTTATTTTAGTTATCAACAAAGTTAGAATCATATTCTGTAAAATAATTGTGATAGTGACTTAGACAATTAAATAAGTAGTAGTGCTTCTATAAGTCGACATAGTATATCTATCAACAGTTAAATCAATCTCTATAATGATTTACCTATATAAAAATGTTCATATGACTCATCTTTGTAAAGTGAAAATAGAGATTTCCCCTTTTTTATTAAAATTGATAAATAAAATGATCTTGATGAATGATAATAATTTATTTATTTCAAACAATCATTTAGAATAAAAAATAAATCTTTAATTCTATTTGAAAACACATCAATCTACTTGCTTAATTTTTAAACATCTATTTTTAAGACACATCATCAAAATTAAATAAATTTTGTTGATAGCAATTAACCAAATTGATTGAAAATTGTGTTATTTAACAAAAACATTCATCTAAGATTTCTAATGCATTTTCTAAATTAATTTAGAACTTAATAATATTTCACTATTTATATTATATGATTATTGAAGATCTAGAACATATAACATTCTCAAAGTAATATCTATTAAATTACTTAGTTAAACATCCATTTAAGGAACTGCTCATTTCAAGAGTAGACTTGGAATTGACAAATTTGAAAATATGAAATTGAATAAATAATTAAAAAGTTTAAGTTTTAATACTTTTGGAAGTGGTACACCCAAAGCTAGAAAAGGGAAAAAAACTAAAACAAATATAATCTTAAGAAATGAAGAAAATATTTTTGGCAGCAAATTTGATAATGATAACTTATCAAAAAAGGATATATCCTCAGTTAAAATGACTTTTGGAGCTAAATCTGAAAAAGCTAAATAAGATAGTACGAGACAAGTATATAATATTATACCATTAGATTATTTAATAAATAAATGAAAAAGTTTAAAAACAAAAATACAAGTTTGCTTAAGAAAAAATGAAATGCAGAACTGAAAAGACTATCAATAATAGTGATAATTAATACTATAAAATGAACAAAAAATATGAAAAAATAAAAGAAAGAACTGAATAAATTTATTTAGTTGATTTATATAAAATATATGGATATTAGAGATTGAAATATGAAATGAATGTAATTTTTTATTTAAATAGATTTATCAAGATAATTATAGTTTTTTGGAACTCAGAAAAATAATTGTTAAGTTGATATATGGAATACTAATTGTTTTAAATTACATGCAAAGAACTATTTTTTATAAAATATTTATGTCAATAATAATTTTGGTGAATCTAGTAATTTTTGTGTCATAAATCCTATCAATTGAAGATGATAAATTTGTTGTTTATGAAATAAGTATTATTATTTATATACAAAATTAGTGGTAATTTACATATACATTTGTGATTAAGTTTTTAGAATACTTTCTAAAGGAATTATTGGACATAAACATGCATATTTTAGAGTTGTTAAAAATTGGTTTGACTTAATTTTAACTGTCTTATAAATAAATACTACGTTAATCCATAATATTAAATAAGTAAATTTCTCTCCATTAAGATTAATTACATTACTATTGTATTTGGGGGATTTTGTACCTGGTATTTATATAATAAAAATTTAGGCTTGAGAATTATGTTAAAATCATTAGGTAAATCATTTAAATATTTGTTTGAAGCATTAATCATAGTAATAATATTTGGTTTATTTTTTGCAACCCTTGGTTAAAGTTTATTTCATGGTTTAATTAATTATAGATGTTTACCACAATATTATGATTCTTTGGATTAATAACCATGGATATCATGTAGAATTACTTAATGTCCGGAAGATTTAGTTTGTTAATATGTTCCATAAGGACCTAATATACCAACATCATTTAATAATATATTTTCATCTTATGCTTAAGTTTTAAGAACTATTACAATGGATGATTGGACTTGGGTAATGTATTTTACTCTTAAAAGTTATGGAACTTATATTTGGGTTTATTATTTATTGATTATATTTTTTGGTGGTTTTTTTGGATTCAATCTAGTTATAGCTGTTTTAAAAATTCATTATAGTTAATAAACAAATTAAAAATAAAATTAAATAGAAGAAGATGATGAACATTAAAAAGAAGAAAAACTAAATTTATAGAATCTTAAATAATTTGGATTATATCATCCTATTTTATAATATAAAATGTATTTGAAAGGAGATCATCCATTATTAAATAAAAGCTTTTGTTCAATAGCATCTAGTATTTCAGAATAACCTCGTATTCTTTCTGGAAAACATTATTCTAAATATGAAAATAGGTTTTAATTTTTGAAATAATTTTCATTAAAGACTTTATTACTTCCTAAATTTTTAGATATTAGAAAGTATTAGAATTTGTTATAGGATTTATATGATAATTTAATGGAGAAACCTGATATTAATATGTAATGTTTAACTCATAATGAATTCACAAGATATTGGGCAAATGCAAAAAATTTAACATATATCTCTAAAAGTGCTTAAGATGTTATCTTACTTAAAATTGAAATCAGTTAAAAAATGTTAATATAAAAAAGAATCTTATAATTTAGATATAAAACTAAACCTAATAATAATCTATAAAACTAAAAAGAACTTAAATAATTTCCAATTATTAAGAGTACAAGATTAAAAGATAAAATTGTATCATATGCTTCAAGTGGCATTACACTCATGGATATATAACATCATTTATCTAAAGCTACTTCATAATAATAAACTCTCTCTATTCATCCTAATAATAATTTATTTATTTCATCTTAAATCAAGAAAAATAATAATACATTTATTTTACATAAAGAAAAAGAAATATATATTAAAATATATGGATTCTATCATAATTATAAAGCAGTATCAGAATTGATTAATAAAAAAATATAAATTAGAATTGTTGATAAAATTAAAGATTATGAAGAAAAATATCTTTAAATTAGAATGTCAGAAATTTAATCTGGTATTATAGAATCAAAAAACTGCTCTATTTCATCTGTTATTAATAATTATGAACATAAAAATTTAATAAAACATTCATTAAATCATGTTGATTATTTAATTTGGTTAGTAGGAATTAGAGGAAAGTTTATTATTATTAGGAAAATTACATTTATGATTATTACTCATAAATTTACTAATTTTTTTGTAGATTGTGTAATCTTAGTAAACTTTTTATGTTTAAGTTTAATAGGAATTATATCTAATTAATTTTTATCAGCTATAGAAGATTTTACAACAATTATAGTTACACTTGAATTAGTATTAAAACTAATATCTTTTTAAACATGTAATAATAATATTTATGTTTATTTTAGCAAAATTAATATAGAAAGAATAAATAATTTTAGAATCAATAATCATTATAATCAATTTTAGTGAAATGTCATTTAGATCAATTTTAAATTAAGATGATATAATAGCTAGATTACTAAGAGGAACTAAAATTTTGTTATTTCATAGATGTCTAAAATATATTAGAATGGCAGTGTTAATAGGATTGATAGCCAAAAAAACATTTAAATAATATATCTATTTGACATTTTTAATGTTTTTAATGATTTTAATATATGCTTTATTGGGCATGGCTGTTTATGCAAGTAGTTTTGATGAAACAACATTACTTGGACATTTACATTCATATAAAGATCCATTAAAATCATGGATGACTGTATTTAATATTATGACAAATGATGATTGGTATGGTGTATTAGCATTAGGTACAAAAGTAAATTAAATATTTGCATTTATTTATTCATTTTCAATGATTCATTTTTTAAATTATATTACTTATGGTTTAGTAATGGCTATATTGTTAGATGGTTTTGGAGAATATTTAGTAGAAATAAAAAAAGATTAAGAAATTAAATTTAAAGATGATGTTTCTAATAAATAAGATTCTGATTCAGATGCTGAAGAAAAAGATAAAGAAAAAGAAAAAACGACTAAATCATTTAAATAATTATCTTAAAATTCATAAATTTATAAGGATACCTAATATTGGTATCTTTTAGAATCAATATGTAAATTATTTAAACTATATTTTTATAGAATAATTAGTAAAACAAATAAAAACAAAAAGAAGGAAAATCTATTTAGGAATAAAATGTAAGGAATCATTATTTTGTTTTGATAAACATAATAAATAGAGAATTCTTTGTGTAAAAACAATAAGATCAGAAATATTTTATTGGAGTAGATTAGCATTAAATATAGGATTTATAATATTGATTGCAATATAGACATATAAAGTAGAATATTATGTAATTGTTGATTCTTTGATTTTAATAACAAATCTTATGATAACAATATAGACAATAATGTTAATAATAGCATTAGGTTTATTTCATGAAAAGGGAACTTATATTTAAGTAATTTTAATAATTAATTTAGCACATATGGTAAATAACAGACATAATGTATTTAGTATGTTATTATTTACAATTGATAAATACTGAAAGTAGAATTTTACATTTATTTTTGTATTTAAGATATTTAAGACCATTTAAATTGTTATATTCATTTTAACCAATAGTAAAACTATATAATTCTTTGGTGGCTGCTTTATATAATATGAGTAATGTATTAATAACATTATTGATAATTTGGACAATGTTTGCAGTTTATGGTATGATTTTATATTAGAATAAATTCGGATTCTGTGATGATTTGATGTAGTTTGATATAAATAAATAATAATGTGAAGATGAAGGAAGAAGATGGATAACTTATTAACATAATTTTGATAATATAACAGTAGCTTTACCAACTTTATTTGTAATATCAACATTTGATGGTTGGGGAGAAATCTTATAAGTAGCTGAAAATTCAAGATCTTCATATTAAGGTCCAGCACCATTTGTTAATTAATTGCCAACATATATATATCTTACATTATTCTGTTTTATAGGTTCAATGTTTTTCTTAAGTTTATTTACTGGTTTATTATTTCTTAATTTAAAAGCAAGTTAATAAAAAATAGAATATGATGATTTAACAGTTTATCAATAAGAATTTATATAAATTTCATAAAAAATATTAAGAGATTCTCCTTCATTTTCATAACCTCCTAGAAATATTGTTAGAAGAATGGCATAAAAATTAAATAAAAATTAATACTTTTAATATTTATCATTTCTAATATTAATAGTTGATACAATTATCTAAATGTCATTTTATTAAGATATGGAAATAGATATGGCTATAGAATTGAATCTATACTATGAAATTATATCTATTCTATTTACATTTTGGGTTTTAGTATAATTATTAGATTATGGATATAAAAGGTTTATTGATGATTAATGGAGAAAATTCTATTCATTAATAGTCATAATTTCATTATTTGAATTGATTGCAACTAAAAACTATGATTTATTTAAAATTTAGATGACATCAACTATGTTTACTGATAATTATTAAATTATTAGACTATTGTTTGCTTTAAGAAATCTTAGAATTCTAATATTATTTAAGGGATTTGATGATCTTTAAAGATTAATTAGAGTTATGATATTTTCATTTCCCTTTTTAGGCAAGATTTTATTTATTTTGATTGTAACAACTTTATCTTATGCTTTATTGGGATGTTAATTATTTGGACATATAGATAAAGGAATTATAATAGACTCTTAAATAAATTTTTCAACATTTACAAGTTCTCTTTTAACATTATTAAAATGTGGATCTTGTGATAATTTTAGAAGTGTAATGACAGATACAATGATTCATAATATTTATTGTTATGATGATCCAAGATATTGTGGATCTTAATTTGCATAAATTTACTTTATTTCTTTTGTTTTTATTTCTAATTATGTTTTACTAAATTTATTTGTTTTAGGATTAATAGAACAATTTGAGAAATTCTTTTAATCTGAAAATTCAATACTTTAAGTATATATAGAATCAATAGATAAAATAAAAACAGTTTGGTGTAAATATTCATATCAAAGACATGGTAAAGCTATGCATTATTTATAAATTTGTAAATTTTTATTAGAAATTGGTTAACCATTCACACATATTAAAGATAATATATGGGATGCAGCACGTTTAGCAGGTTATTTAAAAATTAGAACTGATGATTAAGGTTATATTTAATTTAATTCTTTAATTTATGAAATATTTAGAAGAACATTTAAATAATAAGTATTTAAATAAGGATCTGATGATTCTATTAAAATAATTAAAAAGTTTAATAAAGAAATGCAAATGAGATTATTTTATTTTAGAAGAGATAAATTATAAAAAAGATCTTTCATTGCTACATATGTTGAATTTAAAAGTAATTTTAGTATAGCTAGTGATTATTTATCAATTTTAGTTATTTTTAAAGCCTGGTAAAATTATTCTAAATAATTAATAAAAAGATCTAAAGTAGAATAAGAAGATTTCTCAGATAATTCTTCATTTGGATAAGAAGTTTAGTAAATAATTTAATTAATTATAATAGAGATATAGATATATTTTCAAGAGTTGATGAAGAAGAAGAATAAAGTAAAGAAAACTTAACTAGAAAAATTCCATCTAATCCAGTTAAATCTAATTAATGTTTGACATTTGAAAGTGATCATAATCTAAATATTAAACAATAATTAGATTTACCACTTTACAATGATAATGAACGTTATTTAACACCAAAAAGAGATGTTACTAAAATGACATCAAATCTACTCTAATAATTATAAAAAAGAACAATAATTAAACCAAAAAAAGATTCAAACACTCCTTCTTCTATTATAAAATAATCATCTAAATTAATAAGATATCCAGTAGACATAATATTCAACTAATAAAATTATCATAATAATCAAAGCAATCTCAATTAAAGTGCCAATAATTCTTTTAGATCATTTATATCACATAGTGAAACCTCTTTGTCATCAATTGATGGAGTTCCTGGAATAATAATCTGATTATATTGTTGTATTTATATATGATTAATAAATAAAATGAAATAGAGATTAGTAACTTAAGCTGATGAAGGATCTTAGGATAATCCTATTCAAAAATCAAATTCATCATAGAATTAATTTCAGATTCTTTAAGTTGTTGGTAATGGTACTTTTGGCATGGTCTATTTGGTAATTAATTTAAGTAATTTGACATGTAGGCTCTTGATACAAAATCTAATGAAAAAGTTGCTATTAAGAAAGTATTTTAAGATAGACGATATAAAAATAGAGAACATCTAATAATTTAAGAATTAAATCATCCTTGCATAGTAAAATTAAGATAAGCCTTTTTTACTTAAGGTGATAATTCGAAAAATGTAATTAATATAATAACATTTTAGGCAGACGACATATATTTAAATTTAGTAATGGATTACATTCCAGAAACTTTAAGTAAACTCATTCGAAATTACAGAAAGAATAAAACAGCATTTCCAAATATTTTACTGAAGATCTATAGTTATTAAATGTTAAGAGCATTAGCATATTTATAAGGTATTTTTTAATATTATAATATAGGTATTGGAATTTGTCATCGTGATATTAAGCCTTAAAACATTTTGGTTAATCCTAATAATCATGTTTTAAAAATTTGTGATTTTGGGTCAGCAAAACGATTAATACCTGGAGAACCTAACGTTGCTTATATTTGTTCAAGATATTATAGAGCTCCTGAATTAATATTTGGTGCAACTGAATACACAACATCTATTGATATTTGGTCTATTGGTATAAATATAAAATTATTCAAAAAAAGGATGTGTTATTGCTGAGATGCTTACTGGTGAACCTCTTTTTCCAGGAGAATCAGCTACTGATTAACTTGTTGAAATAATCAAAATATTAGGTACTCCTACAATTGAATAAATTAAATTAATGAATCCTTAACATTAAGAATACAAGTTTCCTTAGATAAAATGTCATCCATGGGCTAAAGTATTCATAAAAATAAGTATAGGTATTTTCTAAATTTAAACCGGAACCCTTGTTTATTGATTTTGTTAGTAAATTACTAGTTTATCCTCCAAAAGAGAGACTAAAACCATTGGAGGCTTTGCTACATCCATATTTCGATGAAATCAGATAATAAGGATTTAGTATGCCAAATGTGTAATTACCTAATTTTTTTGACTTTTAAAAAGGTAATAAATATGACTATATTAAAAGAGGAATTATAGATACAACCTGAAATAGCTCATAAGTTAACCCCTTCTTGGTTAAAATAAAAATAGTGATTTATTATATATTTATATTCTGTTCTAAATATTAATGGTATATAAAAGATGAATCAAAATAATTTTAATTTTTTCTCAAATTCTGGTGGTTACATTTGTTTATCATAAACTAATTTCCAATTAGTATTTTTAAAATATTCATGTTCTTAAATTTCAGAAATTCCCATATGATATCCAATTCTTTAAATTGGTTATTTTTATAATAGCTAAAATCTATAATAAAAAGATTACTTTAAATAAGAGATCTTTTAATTGATAATCGACCTCTATATGGATAGGGAATTCTAATTAACAATTTAAGATGTAATCAAATGTTAAATTCTAATCATAATCAATAAAAGGAGGATGACCATAAGCTATTTCATAAAGAATTATTCCTAATTACCAATAATCACTATAATATTGATAATCTTTATTTAATATTGTTTCTGGTGGAGTGTATTCAGCAATTCCATAAAATTAATCTTTATTTTTAATTGTTCTCCTTAAGTATCCAAAATCACATAAAGCTAAATGATAATTTTAATCTAATAATATGTTCTCTAAAGTCAAATCGCCATGAATAATTTATTTATTATGTAAATCTCCCAAAACCATTACTAATTCTTATGCTGTAAATAATAATTATTTTTAATCAAACTTCTTTAATTCTTCTAGTTTTTTATATAAATCACATTTAGCTTATGGCATTATGAAATAATATTTATCAAAAGTTTCGAAACAATATTCTAATGGTATCAAAAATGGATGTCGAGTCTAAATCTAATTAATCAATTACATATTTTTTAAAAGTGATAAATTCTTTTAAATTTAGATAATTATGATCTTCTTTACTAATGCATTTCATTATATGATATGTATGAGTTTTAGTGTTCATAACTTATACAATCTATGATATGCTACCTTCACATATAATTTTTTTCATTTCAAAATCTTATAGTTTTAATAAGAAATCACCAAATAATAATTTAGATTCTGTATCTTGTGAATATATTTACTACATTTTTAAGAAATTCTCTTATTCATCTAAAATTGGTTTATAATTTAAATAGTTAGCTTTAACATTAGGTAATTTACTTATATGTTTATGTCTATCCTATTTATAAACTACATATTTCTTTAAATTTATATCTTAAACTTAATATGAAGCCAAAGGAATATGAAATTCAGTAGCAAATGTCTTAACTATAAATTCTATTAATCTAGATCTATTTTCAGTTTATAATCTAAGATCATCATCATCATATTCATTTTTAAAATGTAATATGAATTCAAAACTTTTTGAGGAAATTGTTATTCCAATTATAAAGGACAACAGTACTTTCCTTCTAATTGCTTTTAAATGACATCGTTGTTACTTGATTTATTTAATAATAAAATTTTTTTATTGGTTAACACAAAATATCTGGTATGTTTATTTCCGTATTCATTAATTTTACTAACTTTCATACTCAATTATAAGAACTCTTAACTTAATATAATTAATACCATCTTTTGCAAAAGTATTTACTATTTTTGGTAATCTTAATATGTGCAATTCATCAAAATTATTAAACATTGTAATTATTATAATAATAAATCAATTAATCTTTGTGAAATATTTACTTAATTGTGGAATATCTTATCTTCTTAATTACTTTAATCCTAGAATCTTATCTAAATCAGAAGGAGCAGATTCATATTTTTTAGCATAATCTGGGAAATTCTCAATAAATTTTTCAATGCTCATTTAAATCAATTTTAATATTGAATCACTTCTTGATAATGTTTTTTATACAAAATTATTAAATGATTATTATGATTTAGATTCTTGTTTAAGTTTAGAAATTCTTACTAAATTTGTTTTTAATTCTGAAACATCTAACATTAATTATGATAATCCAATCTATTATTATAATTTATAAAATAATATACTTCACTAATTTTTTTGATTCTAAAAACAGAATTAATAAATTTATTATTTAAATAAACAACAAGTTTATTCAAATAAAATATTAAATATGATTCTGATAATATATCTTTAATTGTTTTAATATGTCCTTCTAAAAATGTAATAGTATCTCTAATATATTTAGATGCATCTCCCATATTTTCAAATTCATTCCAATCAATTTTTAACATCTATTAATAATATTAATCAATTTTGGAATCAACATAAATTAATAGTGTTTCAATAGATTTATTCATCATAGAATTAAAATATTCTTCTTCATTTGATAATTCTATCTAATCAGAAAAAGGAGAATCTAAATGTTAGACCATACTTTCTTATAATCCTGGAATAGTTTCTTTACAATATTCTGCTGTATTAATTACAAAACAACAGAAGATTTATAAAAATGATTCATTATTTTTGGATGAATTAATTTTCACTACGATTTCATCTGAATAACGTTTAAGAGCTTTCTTAATTAATTTTTAAACATCAAACATAACTTATGTTCTACTATATTATGAAGCTCTTTTAAGCATTTATTTAAAATAAGCAAACATACTCATCGATGAATTTAACATTTTTAAATCTCCTTCAACATCTAATTTATCTGAATTTAATATATTTGTTATGTGTTACATTAATTCTCTTTCTTCACTATCTATATATGGTCTTAAATAAGGTTCAAAACTATCTGAAATAGCTCCTCTAATTTTAGGCAATTCAGAAATTGCAAATTAATTATTATTTTTTTTACCAAGCCATTCTTCATATCTTTTTTTCATTTCATCATTTAATTTCTATTCAAATTTAAGTGTAGCTTATAATGCTTTCATTAATACAGCAACATCTAATTCTTTTAATGATTCTAATATATCTGTAATTTAAAGTCTAGTTACTGCACAAAATTCATAATAAATCTAACAATGAACTGCCCAATATTCTGGGAATACATTTTATGTTTTTGTATCAAAATCTTTTATTACTCTAGCCATCCAAGCATATCTTCTTTCTGTTGTTTCTAAACTTCTATTTTCAATTTATTAAAATAATTCTTAATAAGGAGATATTATGTATTTACATACTTTCTAAATTAATTCATCTCTAAATTTTTATCCTAAATGTTCAACTGTTTAACATGCATCTTATAAATCTTTAATTTACATTAAATTTGTGCCTTTTAAAAATAATACAAAATCATCTATCAATTATAATTTTAAGTCTTTTATCAACTATTCTTTTTCTCCTGTTATTTCTAATATTTATGGTATATTTTAAAATTTAACAAAGTATTATGATAACTCAGTAAATGCTGATAATAAATTAGCTACTTCTGCATATTTTTTTTCTTTACAATGCTCTTTTAATTTTTCAATAGCTGTTAACATCATAATAAATTTTTTAAGTGCTGCAATAGAAAATGTAAGATTTCTTTTAGCAATATCTAATGATTTAATATCTTTGCACATTGAATATACTAAGTCTTCACTTTTTTCTGCTTTTTATTTAATTTCTTATATTTCTGCAACAATTCCTTATGATAATTATTCTACATCTTAAACATCTCTCCATATTTTATTTTACATGACTGCATGTTCATGTATGTCTTCTTATAATTCAGATTAAAGTTAAGTAAGTTCTGATTATAGTTTTTCAATTTCAGTATCTATGCCTACAAGTGATTATTCATTAGGAAAGAGTGTATTAATATGCTTAATACAATCAAAATTAGCAGAATACGGATTCATACTTCAAATATTTTTAATTAAAAGAATTAAAAGATATGAAATACATCCTGACTGAGGAGCATGTGGCAATTCCTGAAAAGATTGAGATCACTTAGAAATCTAAAATAGTGAAAGTTAAAGGTATTAAACACAAATATAATTATTTCTTAGGACCTAGAGGTGAATTATCTAAAAATTTCAGACATTCTGCTTTGGACATCTAAGTTTCAAAGAAAGTTAATAAGAAAACAAATGTTGCTAAATCTAGAGTTAGTGTTAGAATGTGGTAATCATATAGAAAGCAAAAATGCCAAGTGAATTCAGTAGCCTCACAAATTAGAAATATGATTAGAGGTGTTACCACAGGTTATAAATTCAAAATGGTTTTGGCATATGCTCACTTTCCAATCATTATTAATCTTTTAGATAAAGGTTTAGGTATTGAAATCAAGAATTTCCTTGGTGAAAAGATTATCAGAACAATCAAATGTCTTCCAGGAGTAACCATCACCAGAAATGAAGCTGAAGAAAAGAGTATTTAAATCTTTATATACAAATTATAGATGTCTTAACACTCTAAGGAAATGATTTGAATAATGTATCACTCACCTGTGCTCTTATTCATTAAGCTTGTGCTGTTAAGAATAAGGATATTAGACAATTCTTGGATGGTATCTATGTAAGTGAAAAGCGTCTAGAAATCTGATCAAATAATATATATAAATATAAGTACAATAACATATATCATTATCATCCTACTACTACAATATTATTATTTATTATTATTATTATTATTAGTATTATTTCTAATGAATAAGAGTTATGATGATATTGAATGCACATTACCTAGAATTGGAGAAAAATGTACTCTAGAGTACTTTCAAAATATTGATCAAGCTGATGAAATATGTCGTAAAAAAGGTAAACATCAAAATCAACATTAGAAAGCTAAATATAAAAGGACATTTTGATTGATGAAATGAAGTAAAATCCATAAGCATTTTTTAATTTTAATTTTACAGCTGATGATTATTACCTATTTCTAGTCAAATATAGTATGATGAGAGCTGAAAGATAAGTGATTGAATAAGAATTTACAAAATATTTAAAAGAAAAGAAAATATTGTTGGAATGAATTTTAATTAATATCATTATTTACATGAATATGCCATATTTTAAGCCTCGCTCTTAAGCTAGTTAAAATTCTTTTGTTAAACAATACCAAGACTTTTTATAAAAGAATAGAAAGAATACTACTTCTATTTTAGAACCAAAAAAACATTAACCAAAATAATCATATTCTCCGCTCTTTAAATAACCAAAATTAAGTCATTCAAAACTTAAGAATCTAAGATTGTAAACTAGTCCAAGTCCAAAAAGAGCACATTGTTATTCATTAAGTAGTCATTAATAAACTGAAAATTCTACCTAAATAGACAGATCATTAAGTTAATATGAATTTGAAATTAAAGATAAATAAATAAGTAGGGACAGTCTATTTTAAGAGACAACAAAACAATTAGAAGAAATCTAATAATAGGGTCCAGAATTATAATAAGGGATTGTTGGAATATTAAGTTTAATTAAAAAAGAAAAATAAGTAATCTTAAACGATATGAAATTAATGACTAAATAAATGAATAAATATAAACAATAATATGAAGAAATCAATAAATAGCATGAATTATTGTAACATAAATTCAAAGTTTCAAAAGATGGTACAGAAATACATTGTCGTTCAAAAGATAAAATTAATGATACCTATATATAGATGATTTAATTGTTAAGAGGCCTTTAAATATAACATATTGATGTCTTACCAGAATTAGAATATGGTTTATCAAATCCTATTGAAGACACAGATGAAAATGTGAGAATACCTGATAAAGATGAGATTATTATCTTATAAAAACTCATTATTAAAAAATTAGTCAAAAAAATGGAAGATTAGAAATAATTAAACTAAATACTCTAAACTAAAATTAAGGAATATGAAATTTGATTTTACTTTATATTTAATGTTTAATATAATACTATTTCAAATTATCACAACAAACTTTGCATTTCCAGATGTATCACTCTAATTTGGTACAATAATACCAAAATAAAAAGACCCTGAAGAAAATCTTCCTTAAACTGTTTATAAAGATAATCAACTTAGTTAATATTTTGATTATGATCAATTTCCACTATTATCATGTTGTCCTACTAATCTAACTAAATACAAAATTGATACTTTATCTATTCATGGTCATGCAAGTTAGAAATTTACATTACCCTTAACAATCATTAATAATGAAAATAAAACTATTTTTTTGAGATAATTAACTATAACAGACTATTTAGATTATTAAGATATTCCTGTTGCTCCTAAATTATCTACTTTACCTATTATAGAACCTCATTAAAGAATTGTTGTTGATTTTATTCATAATTGCGAAAGAAAAGTTAATAATTCTAATTACTGGAGTATTTAAAATGTTTTCATTAGATTTCAAGATTATTAAGGTATTAATTTCTAATATTAATTTATTTGCGATAGCAATTATCATCCTAAAAGGTATTTATAAATATTATTTTTTAGATTTGATTGGAGTAATATTATTTTAATAACCTTTGATTCTGTTGTTATTATTATATTAGCAACTTTCGGGAAAATTTATTCATTTAGAATAGCTTTTGTGACACCAGCTAAAAGAAGATAATTTTAAGAGCAAAATATCCAAAATGTTGATCTAACTCCTTTTTAAGGATTCTATTTATATTGGCCTTAAGCTTTAGGATATATGGGATTATTATTAATTGCATTATTTACTTCCATGACTTATTAAGAAAAAGCAGAGAAAATTATCAAAATATTGATCTATTTTATTTGTGCTCTCACTTCATTCCATTTTTTCAATGAAATTTTTGGTAAATTCAGAAATACTCTTACATTTTTAGCAGAAAAGATTTATTGTTTAAAAGTTAGGGATTATTTATCAATATTTTTTTCAACTTTGCTGATATTTTTTTATCTTTATTATGATTAACCATGGTTTGTATGTATTATTAAATAATATCTTTTAGGTTAGTAATCTTTTATCAATATGTATTTTAGGATCCTTGATTAAATTATTTAAAATAACATCATTAAAAGATGCCCTTTAATTTTTTATACCCATTATGATTGTGGATATATTTTGTTCTATTTATTTAAGTTAAACAGTCAGATATGAATGGGATAGTGTTGCATTAAGATACTTCAATACTCCACTTTCAGCATAATTTCCTTATTTTCGTTATATTTACAAAAAAAAATGTGCATGGGTTTCTATTTTCAATTTGCTATTTCCTGGTAAACTATTTATACAAAAAATAAGGCTTCTTTTTGGGATATGTTAATAGGTTTGATAAACATAAGTAAACATACGTATATGAAATTATTGCTTTCTTTGGTTTATTAGTTGGACTCATTTTATGGGTTCTCATTCAATATATATTTTCATTTCCTTTACCAACGTAAATAAAATATATTAAAATTAGATCTATCTTTACCGAAGTTTTGATGATCCTCACTACCACCCTAGTTGCTGTTTAAAGGAATGAATTCAATATTTTTTATTCTGGTAACTTTTATGATCAGATACTTATGGATCCATTCAAAAATGATGTTGCACTTTAAGAACCAACGACGTTAGAAATGTTTGGATTAGGAGCTACTACTTAAGTAATTAAGAAGGACACTACATAATAATAAGATTTAGTCTATAGAGGAGAATAAGGATTAGTTTTAAATAGTCAACTTTTTGTAGGTTTGGCTTCAATTAATCGTCCATAATAATAAAGCATTCTATAATTCAAATAATAAAACCATTACCATAATTTTTGAAAAAAAGATTATTATATATTAAATTAAAATAATTTATATTTAAACTCTAATTTTATAATATATATTTATATCATTTTCATTTTGAGCATTCGAAAGGATTTAATATTTAATACTATATA
>CAJJDN010000132.1:35666-76525 GCA_905182985.1 Paramecium sonneborni | reverse complement strand
TAAATTCAGAAATACTCTTACATTTTTAGCAGAAAAGATTTATTGTTTAAAAGTTAGGGATTATTTATCAATATTTTTTTCAACTTTGCTGATATTTTTTTATCTTTATTATGATTAACCATGGTTTGTATGTATTATTAAATAATATCTTTTAGGTTAGTAATCTTTTATCAATATGTATTTTAGGATCCTTGATTAAATTATTTAAAATAACATCATTAAAAGATGCCCTTTAATTTTTTATACCCATTATGATTGTGGATATATTTTGTTCTATTTATTTAAGTTAAACAGTCAGATATGAATGGGATAGTGTTGCATTAAGATACTTCAATACTCCACTTTCAGCATAATTTCCTTATTTTCGTTATATTTACAAAAAAAAATGTGCATGGGTTTCTATTTTCAATTTGCTATTTCCTGGTAAACTATTTATACAAAAAATAAGGCTTCTTTTTGGGATATGTTAATAGGTTTGATAAACATAAGTAAACATACGTATATGAAATTATTGCTTTCTTTGGTTTATTAGTTGGACTCATTTTATGGGTTCTCATTCAATATATATTTTCATTTCCTTTACCAACGTAAATAAAATATATTAAAATTAGATCTATCTTTACCGAAGTTTTGATGATCCTCACTACCACCCTAGTTGCTGTTTAAAGGAATGAATTCAATATTTTTTATTCTGGTAACTTTTATGATCAGATACTTATGGATCCATTCAAAAATGATGTTGCACTTTAAGAACCAACGACGTTAGAAATGTTTGGATTAGGAGCTACTACTTAAGTAATTAAGAAGGACACTACATAATAATAAGATTTAGTCTATAGAGGAGAATAAGGATTAGTTTTAAATAGTCAACTTTTTGTAGGTTTGGCTTCAATTAATCGTCCATAATAATAAAGCATTCTATAATTCAAATAATAAAACCATTACCATAATTTTTGAAAAAAAGATTATTATATATTAAATTAAAATAATTTATATTTAAACTCTAATTTTATAATATATATTTATATCATTTTCATTTTGAGCATTCGAAAGGATTTAATATTTAATACTATATAAAAATCATTTTCATAATTGATTATTATTAATTATTCAATATTTTAGCTTATATTTCTAAAACAACATTGAAATGTCATTCTTGGAAAATTGGCTAAATAATTACAATTTAAACGATCTGAATTGGCAATAAAAATACGAGATGTTTATAGATAAAATTGAGTCTTCCAAATTTTTAGAACATAAATTGCATATCAACAAAGAAAAGATATTTCATCGATTGTTAAAATTAAGTTAGGGATTCTAAGTATGGAAAGACTTGAAATTTATTAAAAGAACATGAAAATAAATTATGATAATGATAAAAATTAGATAGATTCGCTCTAGAAAAAGAGTGATAGTGGATTATATTTAGTTAGCTGGAGAATAAGATAACTGTTTTGGGATTTAAGAAAATTAGAGCTTTTAAAAAATCCTTAAAGTGAATTAATAAAATTATGAAATTTAATCACTAACACTAATTCTTTTTACTATAAATTGTTAGAAGATTGAAGAAATTTCCCACCTACACAAAAGAATACACATACATTATTTAGCAATAAAAATATTAGAGGATAATTACCAATTAGTTGTAAAGAAAATTATAGATTTAATATGAATGTAAATAGTGACAGTCGATGATAATTTAATTATAGAATTTGATTGATTATTTCAATTTTGATAAAAATTAAAATATTTTTTATTGGAGCAAAAGATGTTTTAATGATTCAAACAAAATCCCTTGATATTTAATAATATATTTTTTAAATTTTTTGTGGAAATCAGATAATGAAGTGCAGTTCGAAAAGGTGAAACTCGATTATTTTAATAATGAAATGAATAGAATTATTATATAATCACATAAATTGGAAGATATTTAAGGAGAAAAAATTGGAGTGTCGTGGGGTTGATTTTGCGTGAAAACTTTATTGAGGTCAAATTATATTAAAGTTATTGAATGAGATTTGAAAATTGGTGATTATGTGGAAGCTTGAAAAATAACAAAAATAGAGTAATTTATATCCTTATTTTAGTAAAAGTAGAGAGAGGAATTACAAGGAAAGAAAAGTCGGATGAGGTTAATATTTCTCAAAGAAGTGATGAAAACTATCTTTAGGACAGAAGAATGGAAAATTATGCAAATAAAAATATAATTCTGAAAAGAAGGTTAATAATATATTATTTATTTAAATCATAATTTTAGAAAGATGGTATTTATTATGAAAATGAAAAATGGATTAACTTTTAGAGTAAAGATAAAGAATAATATTATTTATATTAGGCTCAATTAAACAAGCGAAAAAGGTTTATAGTAAAAACAAATTTATAAGAAAAGGTGGATTAGGAATTAGAAAATATTAAATTAAATAATTAATCTTTTATAAAAGTGGAAAAAAATTTGAAAATAGAAAATTGTTTGTAAGAAATAGTGCATGATTGAAGAAAAGAGAGTAAATTGCATCAACATTTTTAGGATTAATTTTAATTTTAATTTTAATTTGAAATTAATAATAAATGAGGATTATTGAAAAATGAGTTAGTGGAATTTTAAAATGGAGAATATTTATTTAACCATTGGAGAGAAGGTTATTATGATGAGAATGGAATGAAGAAAGGAAAATGGATTGAATTTGGTCATAAATTTCTAAAGTAATAAGTTGATATTTCCTAAAAAGTGAGATACTTTAGGAGTTTAAATAAAAATGATGAAAATAATTTTAGATTTTATTTGAATATTTAGAGTTTATGGTTTAAATGATGATCAAAAATAAAAAACCAATAGCTTGAGGTTTGGAATATTATAATAAAATATTAATAATTGTATGGAAGTATGAAAATGAAATGAAGCAAGAAATTAGGAATAAAATAAGTTAATGTGAATTGTATATAAAAATGAATTATTGAATAAAATTAGATGGAAATGTAAAAATAAAGAAAAGATGAGTTTAATAGAAAGCAATAAAATAATGATGATATAAATACATATATATAAAAGTATTGAGTTATATATATATAAAATTGATGTGATAAATTGAGTAATAATAAAAATAAATGGGAAACACTTAAGGGACACCAAGTGATTTGGATTCTTTTAAGAAATATGGTGGGCTTACAATAAAGCATGTTATGTTGTTAAGGTAGAGTATAAAAATAGGATTAGAGAGCGACTTGAAATGTTATCAGAGGCGGATTTAAGTATAACAAAAGATGCATTTTCGTTGGCAATGAAGACAAAAGAGGAGGAGACAGAGAGAGTATAAATAATATAATAATAAAGATATTTCGAATATTTGATTTGAGTAGTTCAGGAAAGATTGAAACATTAGAATTTGTATGTGCATTATCTTTGATGGCATATGCAAATTTAAGGGTATGATATATAGATGAATATTAGGAAAAATGTGATCTAATGTTTGGATTGTATGATTTTGATCGTAATAGAACAATGAATAAATAGGAATTGATAATATTGATAAAAACAGTTCTAACAACAATAAATGCAATATCATCAAAGGGTGAATGTTCAATATAAGAAGCAGTTGGGATAGCATAGGTTATATTAGATCGTTATGATACGAATGGAGATGCATCTATTTCAGCAAAAGAATTCTACAGTTTCATTTCAAAAGATCCTGATATAGTAAAAATGTTATTAAGTTATGGATTAATATCAATATAAGATTTAAGATTTAATTTTGGTGAACCATAGAATGCTGACTTACCAGTACCTGAAGCAGATAGTGATTTAGAAAATGAAATATATAAAAGTAGGATAATAAAGACACCGGAAGATGAAGCAGTAGCTTTAGGAGTAGAGGTAGAAAGATAAGGAAGTGGAATTGAATAATTACCATGGTATTAATAATTAGCTAGAGATAATATGATAATGGATCCAGATGATCCTGAGGATGTAAATGGAAATCCACCTAATGCTACTTTAGAAATTGATCATGTTTATGGATTTAGATGTTATGATAGTAGAAATAATGTTAAATATTCTCTGGAAAATGAAATATTGTATCATACAGGTAGTTTAGTAATAAAGCATGGAGATAAATAAGAATTCTTTATGGAACATACTGATGATGTTACATGCCTAGATGTGTGGGAACATTTAGTTGCAACTGGATAAATGGGATCAAAACCATCAATCTTTGTTTGGGATTCAAGATCTATGGAATTAAGAGCTGTTTTTAGAGGTGTACTTTCTATTGGAGTTAGTAATTTATGTATTTCAAATGATGGAAGAAAATTAGCTGCTGTTGGAATGGATGAAGATTAATGTGTTGTTGTATATGATATAGAAAAAGGTACTTAAACTAGAATGAATGGAAAAAGAGATGAATCTTTATTAGCTAATGGTAAAGGACCTATTGTTGAAATATTTGATATTAAATTTGATAAATCTGATAAATAAATAGTTATTGCATGTATGGGAGAAGTCAATTTTGTAACTTATGAAAATAATGTATTAAGAGTGGTTAAAGGTATGTGGGATTCTAAATATTGTTCTTATTAAGCTATATTATCAATAGGCTTATTAGAGAATGCTGTTGTTGTTGGATCATTTAAAGGATAACTACTTTTATGGAGAGTTGGTAGAACTACTATGGCTATATCTGATGCACATAAAGGACCTATTACTACTATTCATACTTGTACTAAAAAAATTATGATTCTAACAGGAGGTAAAGATGGTTAAATTGGATGGTGGGATCATAATCTTAAAAAAGTAAGAGCGTTTAGTCTCAATAATTAAAAAGATATCCTATTAAATAATATTAAAATTACTGCTCTCTATGAAAATTAAGATTAAACTAGTATTTTAATTGGAACCAGAGGTGGATAAATTTTAGAATTATAAAATAGTGAATTAAAAGTTAGAGTTAATGCACATTTTGATGGAAAATTAGAAGCATTAGTTTGTCATCCTACTAAAGATTTATTTTATACATCTGGTGAAGATCAAATGTTAATGTTATGGGATTTAAGTACAAAATAATTAAAGGAAAAAAAGAAATTTGATTATTGTATTAAAACTTTAGATGTTAATGATCGCTTTTTAGTTGGTGGATGTGTTAATGGTACTGTGTTATTATTGGATCCATATAAATTAACATAATTGTAGGATTTTAAAGATAGAGACAGTGAAATAACATGTATTAGAATAGTTGATGAATATTTAATTGCATTCTACTCTTCTCCATATTATGAATTCTTTGTTTATAGTATTAGATAAAAGTTTAAGAAACTTTTATCAATACCTGGCAGACCAGGGAATTGTATTTCAATGGATTATTCATTAACAAAGAGGATTTTAGTAACGTTTGATAATCAATAGATTTGGTGTATTGATTTAGATTAAAGAACTTTAATAAGATATAAGGAAGATGATTGGAAATCATTTACATCTATATATGGATGGTAACTCAAAGGAGCATGGCCATAAAAGAGTGATGGAACAGAGATAGTAACAGGTGATAGAGATGGTTCAAAATAAGTAATAGCGATAGGAGACAAATATGGATAAATAAAGTTATATAAGTATCCTGCTTATAAATAAAATTGCAGTTTTTATAGATATTTAGGACATAGTGGTAGAATAAGTAAGTTAAGATTTTCATTTAATGATAAATGTTTAATAAGTTTAGGAGAGAATGAGAAAAGTATAATTTAATGGAATTTTTAGATAGAGTAGAATGTAGTAGAGAGAAATAGTAGTGCAAGTCATTCTAGAAATAGAAGTGTTTTTAAATCAGAGGTTGAACAATTTGATGATTAAATGGATGGAAATGATAATCAAAAGACAAATAAACCATTTCTTGATTAAATAAAGATGGATGAAGGTGAAGAGGAAATAATGAAATTACCAGAAAATTATTTAAATTTACGATATATATTTGGAGTAACAACAAGTTATAAGGGAAATACTTTATATTAATAATTAAAATATGCAGGTCAACAAAAAATAGTATATCCAATAGGTTGTATATGTGTGATACTAGATACAAAAATAGATTAGAGTGCTCCATATCGAAAATAGAATTTTTATTATGGACATTCATAATTGATATTAAGTTTGAGTGTACATCCAAAAAGTTAAATAATAGCTACAGGTACAATAGGAGATGAAATAAATTTATGGGATGTAGAGAGTAGATAAACATTAGTTTAGATTAGAGGATATCATAAAGTTGGAATAAAGATTTTAAAGTTTAGTATAGATGGTACATTATTATTAACATGTGGATGTGATTAATTCAATTCTATATGTGTTTATGATTGGTAAGCTAATAGAATCATATGTAATTCAAAAGTAGATAAATCATCATTGACTGATTGTTGTTTTTTAGGTAATTAAAAAGTAGTTTAATTTGTAACAGTTGGTAAATATATGAGAGTATGGGAAATAAAAGGAAGGAATTTATCATTTGATTAATTTCCAGGTTAATTAAGTGCAGTAACATTTGCATTTAATAGTGAATTAGTATGTGCAAATGATTAGGGAGAGATAATGATGATAAAAAATAAATAAACTAATAGAATAATGGGTCATTCTGGAAGAGTGAATGTATTGATTGCAGTAAAATAGAATTTATATTCAGGTGGTGATGATGGTAAAATTATTTTATGGCATTCAATTTAAAATTAATTATAATATATCTAACATTTCATAGAGACATAAACTCCACCATTATTATCTATGGATATTAGAAATGATAATATAGTATTTTTAACAAGTACTTGTGATATTAAGGAATTAGTAATAACTGCATAAATACATTCAATTGATATAATAAAAGGTCATGGAGAAGAAGTAAATGGATTAGCAGTTTTTAAATATAAAGTTTATACTTGTAGTAGTGATAGAACAATTAAAGTTTGGGATATTAGAAATAGAGTATGTTCACTTAATAGTGAACCATATCAATATTAGTTGAGATCAATTGATGTATATAACAGTTTAATAATATGTGGAGATGCCAAAGGATTTTTATATCTATTAGATGAAAAACTTACACCATTAGTGAGTGGATCTACTAATTTTAATTTAAAATAAAAAACAATAGCTTATGAGATATCAAGAGTTAAGTTTTGTCCAAGAGGAAAAAGAATTTGTATAGGTGCTTAAGGTGGACCATCACATGTCGAAATTTGGACAATTAGTTAAGCAGATAATGGATATAAATTCGATAAAGATAAATAAATAATAAATTGTGGTTTTACAGGAGGTATTATGTAAATGGATTGGTCAGAAGATGGTAATCATATATTAGCATCTTCTTTTAATTATGAATTAAAATGTATATCATTAAGTAAATAACGTGATGTTCAATATAATTATGATATCAAATGGTAAACATGGTCTTGTATTTATGGTCCTGGATTATAATACATATATCCAAATACTCCTGGTGAAGATATCACATCAGTTTGGTTACATAAAACTAAAGAAATTAAAACTGATACAGGAATCAACAAAGAATATGTATTTATGGCAGGAGATAAATATGGTAATTTATATTTATTTAAATATCCTATTACAGGAAAATGTTTTAGATCTTATAAAGGACATAGTGGTCCTATTAATTGGATTTAATTTTGTATGGAAACTGAAGCTAAATAATATGCTATATCTGTTGGTTAAAAAGCAATCATGGTTTGGTAATTAGAAATTGATGAACCAACTATTTTAGATCCAGAAATTGAAAAACAATTAGGAATTAATGCTTAGTCATAAAAAAAAACAGGATTAGAAAAATATGGAATTGTCTAAAATTAATAAGTTAAAGAAGATGAATTTGTAAATAAGATATCTTTAAAACCATGGGCTTCTAATATTAAAGAACCTTCTTCATATTATAAAGATCCAATTAATTAAAATACACCACCATTAATTGATTTAGAATTAGAACATGCATTTGGTTATAGAGGAAATGATTGTAAAAATAACATTAGATTCTTAAAATCAGGAAATATTGTATATCATTCAGCTTCATTGGGTATTGTTTTAGATATGAATCTAAATTAATAGAAAATATTTAATATGCATGAAGATGATATTATAACTATGGATTTACATTAAGATGGTATAAGAGTAGCAACAGGTGAAATTAATACTGCAATTATTTATGTATGGGATAGTAACACTTTGTAAGCTTTATGTAAATTCTCTTAATTAACAAATGGTATAAGATCTCTTCATTTCTCACCTTTTAACTAATTGATTGCTGTAGCCATGGATGAATTCACAACTATTGCTATTTTTGATATCAATACTAAATGTGAATCTGGTGGTTCATTAGCATTTAAATATTAATCAGGAAAATAAGTTATTAATGAAATTAAATGGATGAATGAAAATATTTTCTATACTATTGGACCTTAACATCTTAAAGAATGGAACTTAACTTCTTAAATCACTATTACTAAAATACCCATTTAGGATAAACTTATTTTGAACACATTCTTAATTGATGATGAGGATATCTATGTTGCTGATAATAGAGGAAAAGTTCTGATATTTTAGAAAAAGGTTTTGTCACATACACTTGAGCATCATATCTAGTAGGTAGATGCTCTATTTAAAACTAGAGACTATTTATTTACTGGAGGTAAAGATTAACTTATAACTATTTATGATGCTAAATAAATTAAAGAAGATTTCATTCTTCAATTCAAATTATTAGATCTCAGCAAACAAGCATTTTATCCCATTATCAGAAGTCTTTGCTATTTTGAAGAGAAATTAGTTGTAGGTACATTTGGATGTGAAATTTGGGAATTAAGTACAAAAGATACTAAACTCACAAATCAAACAAAATTCACACCAAAGATTATGATGAAAGGACATTATCAACCATAAAGTTAAAGTGAATTATGGGGATTAGCTATTGAAGGAGATTTCGTCTATTCATGTGGAGATGATGCAACTCTTAGATAATGGAGTGTATCATAAAGGAAATAAATTCTATTCATTAGAACAGTATAGGATTCTAACTTTGTAGATATAAAACCTGATGAAAATGGTGTATATCCAGATAGTGTTAGAGGTCGTTCGATAGCTGTAAATTCTGATTTCGTTATAGTGGGATTTAAAGATGGAGGTGTAAGAGTTTATGATAGAGAATTAAAACAAAAGAGTTATTTTAAAGTAGCAAAAGATTGGATTTCAGATATAAAATGTTCACCAAATAATGAATATGTAGCATTTGGTTCACATGATAATTGTATCTACATATATAGATTACCAGAATTTGTAATACATTTAAAACCACTTAGAAAACATAGTTCATTTATAAAAAATATAGATTTTAGTTTAGATAGTACGAAATTAATATCTACTTGTGGTAGTTATGATCTTATCTTTTGGGATGTAACTACAGGTAAATAAATGCCACAAGGTAGAAATATATTAAGAGATGAAAAATGGGCTAGTTGGACTAATACACTTGGATGGCCAGTTTAAGGAATATGGCATGATGATTATAATGGTTAAGAAATCAATTGTGTTTGTAGATCCAATTCTCCATTTGCACCTAAATAGCCTGATAATTATTATTTATTAGCTGTTGGTAATGATTTTAATGAAATCCTTTTATACAGGTAATTAACTTAAATTATATTTAGATATCCATGTATTAATAAGAAATCTGAACCAATTTAAAGAAGAGGACATTCTTCACCCATTTCATAAGTTAAATTTACTTAGGATGATTAATATTTAGTGACTATGGGAGGGGAAGATATGACAATCCTTTTGTGGAGAGTCATCAAAAAATTATGAAATTTATATTCAAGTCATCATTCATTATCTTAAATATCATCATCTTCTTCTTCATTTTTCTTGACTTTCTTTACACCTTAAGCTCCTAAATTATCAACTATTTTAAAATTTAATTTATCATACTTGTTTCTGTCATCTTATTTTGAATTACTTCATTAGCTTTCTTTAATCCATCCATTAACTAAATTATATTATCATATTCAAATTCATCATTTGTTATTTCAATTCCGTTAGTTTTTATTGATACTTTTATAAATGACATTTATTTTCTATATTTATATTATATTTATAAATTAAATTCATTCATTAATATAATTATATTTTTTAACTAATGGATTAACAAGATTATCACAAAATTGACCCAACTATTATAGAAGATCCTATGTTAGATGATGGTTACACTAGGTAAGTTCTTTACTATAATAATTTGATTAGAAAATTTGGAGCTTACAAACCAAAATTCCATGGAACTACCCCAGGTTATTACCCATTTGAATGTATTGATTACTTTTATGTCATTCTAATGACTATTTTCACTTGGGGAATCTGTTTGCCTATATGGTATGGATTAATTGAAGCTGGTATGTACATTAAATCTAAAAATAGCCAAGGCAAATTCGAAATAATATGCTATAGTTTGTGCAGTAGTGTTTGTAGGATTCTATGTTATCCAAGCTTTAGCTACATATTATGGTGGAAGAATGAAGAAAGTGATTGAGAATCAAATGATTGAGGACAAATTAAAGGAGATGTAACAGAAAGAACTTGATAAGTAAAAACTTCTAGCAGCAATTTGAATAATATTAATATATATCATATATTATGATTTATCGTATATATATATGATGATAGCAATTAAGAACATTAATAGTAATTATATGTTTTATTAACAATTCAAAGAATACCCAAAAAATTCATAGAAAGAGAAAACATAATAAGAGCGTAAAACAATAAAATCAATGGATTGGAATTGTAATGGTAATTATTTAGGGACATCAAATGATTCTTCAATAAAGATTTGGTCTTTTGATGGAAATAATATTAAGAGATTAACCGATTTAAAATAAGGTTCAGAATAATTGGAGAAACTATTATTTCATCCAAATCAACCAGAAATTATAGCATCAATAACAAAAGAGTATGTGAAGATATGGGATATACGAACAAAACAGAGTATAAGATAAGAGAAGAAAGAATAAATGGGTATAGCTTGTTGGAGTCCAAATGGTAATGAATTAGCAGTAGGTACAAAATAAAATAAAGAGACACAGATAATGTTTTTAGATATGTAAGGAGGAGAAAGATCAATAATGTATTAACCAAAAGATAAAGACAAGAATTTTGAATTAAAGAATATAATGTATGATAAAGATGTGTTTGTAGCAGTTGGATAATAGAATGGAGTAGGTATGATATAATTTATGGATGTTAATAATCCTTAATTACCTCCTGTTCATTAAATGGAAGCACATAGAACTGGAATAACTTAATGTAGATTCAGTAAGGATGGTTAACATATGTATACAGGTGCTTAAGATTCTTTAATAATGATTTGGTAATTACCAGATTTATTATGTGCTGGATAATTGATGACAATAGAATCAGAGATTAAATCAATGTCTGTTTACGATAGTAAGTATATAGCAGCAATTGGATTAGAAGAATAAGCATATATTTATTAAGTAGATAGATGTTTAGCAGGAAAAACAGATCATATTGATTCAATTAAATTAGAAGGTTAACCATCAGAAATATGTTTCCATCCTCATAAATTCATATTAGCTATTGTATGTTAAGATAAAAACAAATAGGAGAGTGTGATACATTTATATGGAAATTTAGGTGTTTGAATATTTTGTTAAGTACAATTATTGATATGTATATATATATCAAAATATGGTTTTGTAGAAATTATATGATAAATCATTTCTTTTTGGATTTACGCTTTTCTGAGAATTTCTTTATCCAAATATGATCCTTAACTTATTGTAAGGATAATCTATTTGTAGGATTAATTTCAAATAATCCAGCAATTAATTCTTTTACATCATCATTAACACATTGCCAAAATTCATCTTAAATATCATAATTGCCATCTATAACATTCTCTTTAATTTCTAATAAGATTTCTGAACAAAAAGGATGATAACCACATAACATAAAATATAGAACACCTCCTAAAGCAAAATTATCAATTTTGGAAGTTAATTCTTTACAATGTTAATAAACTTCAGGTGCAATATAATTCATAGTTCCACATTCAAAGTTCTCTTTTCTTTCATTCAAAATAGATAAATAATTAGCAAATCCAAAATCAATAATTTTAACTTATTTAATTGAATTCTAATTCAATACAATCATAATATTTTCTGGTTTAATATCTCTATGTACAATTCCCATTGAATGTATACATAATAAGGCTTCTATTAATTATGATAACACCATGGCTGCTTCTTCTTCAGACAAGTATTTCTTCTCTTCTACATAATCATATAAATCTCCATCTTTTATTAATTCTGTAACTAAATATATATGACTTCTATTCTCAAAACTCTCGACTAATCTTATTATATATGGATGATTTATCAATTTCATAATCTCAACTTCATGCTTTATCGCTTCTACTTGATTCATTGATATCTATTATTTATTTATTATTTTCAATGCATAAGTCTCCTTTGTCATCTTATCCTAACACTTATATACTACCGACGATTAACCCTGTCCAATCTTCTCTAATATCGAATACTTTTTGCTTATCTCTCCACTCCCATAATACTATCATATTTACTTGTTATAAGCTTGCAATGCACACTACCACAACCTAAATTGTTTATCATCTTAACATCCATAACTCTTACCCTTATACTGTTTCCCAACATGCAATATTTCAAAACCATACTTCTAAACTTGTTGGTGTACCTTTTCTTCTATTATTAAACCCTACAAACAAATCACTTTTGATGGGCTTTCTCCCTTTTTAACGTACTCTAACAGTACATGTGGATAAAGTTCACAATATTTTTATTTTGCCTCTTATTTCTTTGATATTCTATATAACTCTCCTGACATTATTAGCATTCTATATTGTATTCATCTCATTCTTACAATTATTTATAATTTGCCTATTTATCTATCATCCCCCATATATTATAATTAAATGCTGTGTAAAGAGGTTGGATTAAATTTGGATGTTTTCCAATAAATGTCTAGAATTCTTACAATGATAATAATTAATCATGTTTATTCTTATAAACTAAATCCACATATTTTTTAATTAGTAAACTTTAATTAACACACATTTCTACTTTTTAACCATCAACCTTATATTTAATTCATAATATACTTGAGCTGTTATTACTAATCCAAATCGCTTTTAAGATAAACCATTCTCTTATATCATACTATCTTACACAAAAAGCGCATCTGATTACTTCGAAAAACAACTCTATAAACCTTCCGAAATTATTTTATTAGAACTCTCAAATTACTACTCAGAAATATTCTAACTCTATTTTCTAAATTGTTGCACTTTAACAATATTTTATTATATATACCTGACAATTCCAATATATCTGCACTATTCTTATACTTTTTATTACCATGCTTACGTCGATTACCAAAATCATTAATTATCATAGATTCATCTAAAAATAGCTAATCTTCACAAATCTTTTTTAATTCATATTAAGGATAATTTTGCATCTATTTCTAATCTAATACTTTATATACCATCTATAAAAAATCACTTTTTGCTATCCCCTTCTAATTTTGTAAATCATAAAGCTCAAATAAATTCACTATTCGCTATTCATCTGAGCACTTTATATACATTTCCATTCCAGCCAAAAATTCATCAAAATTCATATAGTCTTCTTGCTTATTTGTAAACTTATTAAATATTTGTTCTCCCCAAAATCCCTACATTAATAATCTATATGCTACAAACTATTATTTAAAAGAAGGTATTGAATGTATCTCTACTTAATAATTAATTACTCTATCTTGAAGCCAAGTCTTTGAAAATAAGAGTCAACATATCCAGTTCAAATTGCTCAACTACACTAAATTTCAATGCTTACATTATCCTAAGTATTTTTAAGCAATCAATTTATGAGTACTACTTTTCTTTGGTCTTCTTTGAATCCCACACCTTAATGCACCTCCCATAAGTTAATAAATATTCAATATTTTTTTTTTTACCGTAATTTTAAACTCAAACCAAAAATCATTCAACCCAAGAAATTCATTGAGTCACTTATTATAAAAACTAATTATTCCTATTTTAGATTCTATTCAACCATAACAAAATAAAAAAGAAAACTTAATTAATTATAAACATCTCAATTCTTAAATTTTAATAAACTTAAATCATCCATCAAATTATTATCTTTTAATATTCATTAATCCATTTTTGGAATTTTTTAATTTATTTATTTTTTCTTCTTAACACTACAAAAATAGCTATATCACTTCTTTCATCAAAGAATTAATTTTCAAAAATTCAATAATAAAAACCTTACATCATAAGATTTGTATAATTCTAGCATAATATAGAATTTATAAATTTATTTTTATTATCACATATTCACAATTTAGCTTTTTTATCACCAATTTATTTTCCACTATATTTTTTGTCATATTTAAGATTAATTATCTGTATAAACATATTTTAAATGATGAAGATAATTCTTGGGTATTGAACACTAAATTAAATTTGATTCTCATTTAATTTCTGAATTACTTTAATTAAATTATTTTAACTGTCATATGAACAAATTGGTCGTATAATAAGTTAAGAGTATATTCAATAGCCTTCCTAATAAAGATTTAGATAAATTACTAAATTTGTTACTTGCAGCAGGAATCACAAAAAATTAAAAATAAGTTGGTTATAAATGTTTAGAGTGTAGTATTATGTATACATAATCAAATAAATAAAAAGGTTTAAAGGGATTAATGCAAGTGGTTTTGGGAGAGATGAAACTGAAGCTGTTCACATTTGTTTAAAAAATTTTATTGACTAAATGTTAGAAGAAGAAGGCCATTTATCATTTTTGAGAAATATTTTAAGAGAACTAAAATAATTAGACTTTTAAGAATAAGACATTGAATAATTATAATAGAAAATAGGCAATATATCAATAATACAAAATAATCAAAATTATTAAACTGTAGATAGTTTGTTAAATGGAGAAAATGAACAAATTCTAGGATAAATAGTAGATAATAAACCAAAGAAATTTGAAACTTTATAAGATAATAATAACAAAGAGAATATTTAAAATTAGTATTATAAATGTTGTGGTCATGAATAAGAATTAAAAAAAGAGAAAATGAGGGTTGAACATTTAGAATTAAGAATAAAATTGATATTAGAAGAAAATAAAATTTTGAAATCTCTTCTTAATGAAAAGAAAGAGAGTGCAAGATAGGAAAGTAATCGAGAAGGTGATACTAAAAGGATTCGTTAATAAGTAAGATCAAGTAGTGTAAAAATGAATAAAATTTAATAAATAAATGGAGTGCCTAAATTAAATCTAGATGCACTTCCAACATATATGGGAAAATAGAAAACGTTATTTTGATGATTTTTCTATCTAATTAGTTTTATTTATTCATTTTTTTTTTTAAATTTGAATTGTTTATTTCTTTGCATTTTTATTTTAAAATTATTATGTTAATTGTTAATTTCTAGTAGAAATAGTTTAAATTGTATTTGTCTTACTTTGTTGTTAAGAATTTAAAGTGAGGCCTCTACCTTTTTTTAATTAGAGTCTTCTCTTTATCTTTTTTTTAAAAATATATCTTCTAATGCATTTAATGATTAATTTGATTGCTCTTTTTCTTTTAATTAATCTTCTATATCTCTTTCTTTATAAAAACCCTTTAATAAATGCCTATAATTTGATGAATTTTTTTAATCGTTTGAGTCTACGAACATATCTTTTAGATTTAATCACAAGTCGATATGATTATATTTTCATTATAGCTTTGACTCTTGACAATCCCTTATTCCTAATATTTACCATTGCTAATCTTTATTTATGTCTACCATAAGCTTTTAAAAATTTATTTAATCCATCTTAAATAATTAATAATTTTTTTTATCTTTTTGCCAATTTTATTCTAAATAAAGATTGCAAAAATAAAGTTGATTATTCTTTTTCTAATCTTTTTCTCAATTTAATAGCTTTATATTTTTTATAATTTTTTTAAATGATAATTGCAGATCTATGATTTTTAAGTAATTTTTTATATGTTTTTTTTTAAATAAAACTAATTTAATTAGTTGATATAAATACCATTTAAATAGTGAATTAATTTTGGCACTTTATTAAATTCTTTTTTTATATAAGAATTTCCACCATCTTTGAATTTTTTTATATTAAAATAGTTTATATTTCAAACCATTTGCTATTTTCTTAGAGATTTTAATAACGATTAATTATTCTAAATATAAAAAGGCTAATTCTTTTTTTAATTAATTCATAATCATTTTTGCTTGATTACTTCTAAATCTACATTAGATTTTAGTTGCCATTTTGGCTCTTTTTAAATGATATCTCCTTTTTTTGGCTAGAAATGTTCTTATAATAGTTTATAGTTTAGTAGCAGAATAATACTTTTTTAATCGTATTCTTTATAATTTTGCGAGCATTCTTCTTGTATATTTTTATATAATAATTGCATATTTAGTATCTCTTAAGAACCATTTAATTTTTTTAGCTTTAAACATTCTATAAAATTTTTAAATAATTAAAGCAGCTAATGATTCAATATATCTTTTATCAATAATTTTTTCTCTTTTAATATTACATTTTTATCCCCATAATTCAAATTATGCATCATTTTGTTGATTATTATTATTATTGTAATTATTTTCTTCATCAATTAGTAATTAGTAATAATATTATTTAGGTTTATGAAATTGATCACCAAAAATAATATTAAACATACTTTCAGCCATAGAATCTAACATTTCATGCAACCAATCAGCTCTTTCAGCACATGCTGGTGATAGATTAACTTCTAATAACCATGGTTTACAATATTGATCTAACATAATATCAAAACCATATAATTCAAAACAATATTTAGATTCACCTTCAAATTAATCTTATAATATTTTAAGTGTCTTAATCATTAAATCATTACATTAAGGTCGAACTATCTTTTACCAATCAACTGGAAGCCATTACTACATAAAATCACTACTGTAAATAGAATCATTTTAGCTAATGTATTATTATTGCTCACTTACTTCTTAAATTCTGATTTATTTAATGAGAAATTTGTCAAATGCTTTAATAAATTTTTTGTATCTTTAACATCATATGGTTAACTACACATTCTCATATAACAATGACTAAAAACATATGCTTATAGTGGTTAAAAACTTCTTACTAAAACCCATTATCTTAAATCAAATTTAAATCCTTTATATAACAATGGTCTTTCTATATATTTTTATACTAATCTAGCTTGCATTTATAAACCACTACTTATTGCTTCTGTAATATCTTTCTCTAAATAAATTCCTTATCCTCTTGCACAACCTCCTGGCTTTATTATCCATATATTGTTTATTCCATCAACTTTGTAAGCTTAATCATATTTTTTAAAAAACAAATGATATCTATATAACTTTCTTATCATAAACTAACTTGGATTTGAACCTTTATCAAATTTCTGAATTTGAGAATATGCTATTAAACTATATATTATTATATTTATTAAATACTTTAATCTAGTTTTCGAGATATATTGATGACTCAATTCAAAATTCTTATCATCATAAAATCCATCTTTTAATTATCTTTTCATATCTGATAATCTAGATAATACTTCTGATATTATTGAACAATCAAACTTTATATCTGAAGGTTATTTTGAATCTTCCAATTCTTATCCTGTATAAATATTTTTGTATTTTCTCTTAACAGTTCTCTTTATATCTATTCTTCTAATTTTTTAATTCTCATTCTTTATTTTCCATTCCTCTAATATTTTCACCTTCATCTTCTTCATTTCAGTTTTCCTCTTCATTTTTAATGTAGCTATTGCCTTTTTTAATATTATAGTCACTGCAGTTCTTTCATACTCTTTAAGAAAATCCTCTCTATCTATTGCATTTCCTAAATCATATGCTCTTGGAAAGAAAGTACTTGTATCATATCCATATTCATATTAATTTTTGAAATTTGCTAATAAACATGATTTTGTTGTGAGTTCTTTAGTATTACTAAAATGATTATAAAATTATCCATCTAATAATGTTTTAAAATCATCAGGATTTTCTGTATAAACCCATTTAAGATCAAAAATTTATGAGTTACAAGATGTTTCCAACCAACCATGTCTTTATAAACATCTACGAATATACTCATCTTATGAATTAAAACAAAATAATTTTGTTGCTATTGATATATTCTATCTTTTCAAATAATCATTCATTAAAGAACGATGATTAAAATAAGTTTTATTCTTCACTAATGATTCCATATTTGCCTTTTTTGTTTATGATTACTTTCTTTAAGATTCTTATGATATTGTAGTTTCTATGCTGCATGATTGTCTTGAAAGTCGAGACTAAGATAAAAGATTCTAAACAGCTGGTTTCATCAATTTCCTAAATAATCATCTTTAGTAACTTACAGTGGAGTCCCCAAAGAATCTTTAGATTATCGCTTTATTTCTGGGAGTATTGGTAATTGTGTAGTAATTTTAGGTTTTGGTATAATTTATTATTTCATATTATTTTAATATAACTGTTTAAAAAAATAACTAACAATATTCATTATTTATATATTATTTTATTTTTCTACATTTATCTAAACTTACTTAAAAATATTCTTATTAATCCTAAATTAATATTCCATTTTAAATTAATAATATTACTAATTTATGATAACAATTATTTCAAATAGTCATATGTTGATAAAGAATTGATTTAATTATTTATATTATAGTTTATACTGATACAGAGATTCTATATTTATTATTTTACCAAAATTAATTAGATTTTTAACCCTTTAATATTAAATATTGATCACATTATTTAATTTATTTTTTTTCAAAAAATTTTGCAACACATTTTTTCCTATTTTTCTTAAGGTTGCTATTGAATTTGAATTTTAATTGAAGGTCTCTTATCTTAAGTAGATTACAATTAAGGTTAATTATTTGTTGATTATTCAGTTATCTTAACTATTCCATTTAATTTATCTTATATATCCATAGCAGACATTATTAGTTTTGTAAATATACTCATACTTCGATCCATTCCTAAATTTTCAGTTGCAGAACATTCCGAATAATAAACATTTTATGGTAATTTTTTAGTTGCAAGCTCTATAATATGATCATCATTCCATTTTTCGGATTAACGAATTCCATTAATTGGATGAATATTTTTTTAACCAAATACAGAAACCTTATATTCAGTACACTTTTCATTGATTTAATTAATTATCTCATTATATTTAGGACAATTCCTTTCTAGATCGCCCATTGTTCCTAAAAAATAATAATATGCATTTGTTTGTTTAGCATTTTTAACACATAATTAAAACCATGTATTTAATGCATTTTCAAGTGTTACCATATTATTTAATGAGAATGCTATGATATATATATTGCTTTAAAGTAAAAATGCTCTAATCATGGCACTAAACATCTATTTAATATAAAAACATATTCTTTATTTCTCCAGAAGTAATCCATACATAAATCTTTTATGTTGTCTTATTTGGCAATAGAATTCTAGATATAAAGAAATCTACAGATTATATTTATTTATCGTTAACTTTTGATTCAATATTTAAGAGACATTCCATTAATTTACTTTTACCTACAGATTGATCTCCAATCAATATTACTCTAAGTAGATCATTTGCATATACTTAATTTTTCTCTCCATCTATTCACATAAAATAGAAACACTATCCTATTCCATATATATTAATTATTTATATAATAAAAATATTAATTCATTTTTCACTTCTTAAAATCTTAGCATATAGTTAAACAAATTCTTTTTCTAAATTTAATGATGAATGCAGTTTTTATATAAGTTAAAATGATTCTAATTTTTTATGAGTAAAACCTAGAGGTTAAAGACAATTTAGTAATTTTATTAATGTTCTAAATAAATTATCCTTTACTTCGACTTTAACTTAAATCTGATTAAATTTTGATCTAATGTGATGTATAATTTTTAAGTATATTTAATTGAATACTTCGAAAAATTTTTAATCATTCTCATTTTACAAAAATCCTTGTTCATATAACTCTAACTATTATTTTTCGCGTTTTTTAGATGATTGCAAATATTCATCATACCTCCTTTTGATTTGAGTATAAAATGATTGCAAATTTTTTTCATTAGATTGGAAATTACGTAAAACTTTTTCAAATTTATTGCTCTACTTAAACAAATTAAAATCGCTTGGTAACATTAAAATTGACATTAGGTTCTATCCTTTTAAAATTCTTAAATAAAAATTTATTTCATTTAACATGTACTTTACAGTTATTAATGTATAATGAAAATATTATGATTTTGAAAACTAAACAATACTATTAAGACTATAAACATCCCTCATTAAGTATCTGATAAATTGAAGAATATCTGAAATATAAATAAAATAATTAAAGATATTTTACACCTTTTTATCTTTTTCAAAAGTATAATTGATTAGGATGGTTTCCTATTAATAATTTAATCTTGAATTACACTTTATGGATAAACTATCATTTGTGAAAGATAATCTTTAAATAACTCATTCCAACTTATTCTTTTCTCCGGATCTACAACAAGCATTCTCTTCATTAACATTATAACATCAGAACTAACTTTTTTTTAATCTGGANATAAAGAAATCTACAGATTATATTTATTTATCGTTAACTTTTGATTCAATATTTAAGAGACATTCCATTAATTTACTTTTACCTACAGATTGATCTCCAATCAATATTACTCTAAGTAGATCATTTGCATATACTTAATTTTTCTCTCCATCTATTCACATAAAATAGAAACACTATCCTATTCCATATATATTAATTATTTATATAATAAAAATATTAATTCATTTTTCACTTCTTAAAATCTTAGCATATAGTTAAACAAATTCTTTTTCTAAATTTAATGATGAATGCAGTTTTTATATAAGTTAAAATGATTCTAATTTTTTATGAGTAAAACCTAGAGGTTAAAGACAATTTAGTAATTTTATTAATGTTCTAAATAAATTATCCTTTACTTCGACTTTAACTTAAATCTGATTAAATTTTGATCTAATGTGATGTATAATTTTTAAGTATATTTAATTGAATACTTCGAAAAATTTTTAATCATTCTCATTTTACAAAAATCCTTGTTCATATAACTCTAACTATTATTTTTCGCGTTTTTTAGATGATTGCAAATATTCATCATACCTCCTTTTGATTTGAGTATAAAATGATTGCAAATTTTTTTCATTAGATTGGAAATTACGTAAAACTTTTTCAAATTTATTGCTCTACTTAAACAAATTAAAATCGCTTGGTAACATTAAAATTGACATTAGGTTCTATCCTTTTAAAATTCTTAAATAAAAATTTATTTCATTTAACATGTACTTTACAGTTATTAATGTATAATGAAAATATTATGATTTTGAAAACTAAACAATACTATTAAGACTATAAACATCCCTCATTAAGTATCTGATAAATTGAAGAATATCTGAAATATAAATAAAATAATTAAAGATATTTTACACCTTTTTATCTTTTTCAAAAGTATAATTGATTAGGATGGTTTCCTATTAATAATTTAATCTTGAATTACACTTTATGGATAAACTATCATTTGTGAAAGATAATCTTTAAATAACTCATTCCAACTTATTCTTTTCTCCGGATCTACAACAAGCATTCTCTTCATTAACATTATAACATCAGAACTAACTTTTTTTTAATCTGGATATATAATAGGACTTTCTTTTTCTTATTATAAATCACATTGTTTTGAAATGTTAAAAGGGATTTTACCATATATCATTTCATAAAGTATGATACCTAAAGACCATATATCTGCTTAAGCTGAATACTTTCCAGACGATATTTCAGGTGCAGAATAGAAAGGAGTTCCCAGATTTGTATGCACTCCAACTTCATACAAGTCATCTAAAATTTTAGAAAATCCAAAATCCGCTATTTTAGCTATTCCTTTAGAAAATAAAATATTTTCTGGCTTTAGATCTCTATGAATTATTTAATTCTTGATTAATTCTTTATACCCATTAAGAATTTATTTAAAGATCATAAGAATTTCTTTTTAAGAAAGGTTATTTATATCTAATTTATCTTTAAGGGATTTCCCTTCACAAAACTCTAAAATAAAATAAAAGTTCTCTTGATACTAAATAAAAGCAATCATTCTAATAAATTGAAAAAATTACTTTACAATATTTTCACTTTATAATTTCTATTAATTTTCACCTTCTCTTTTGATATTTTTCATTTTCTAATGATATGATTATTTATTTTTTTCATCTTATTTTGTTTTAATAATCTTAATAGCAATTTGTTAATTTTGATTGCTTAAAATATATCCACCAAAAACAGAAGCAAATTATCCCTATTATATTAATTTTTGTATTTTTATATACTTATCCAAGCATTCTTCTTAAACATATTACATATTTATCTTCTAGAATTTAGATATCATTAAATTAATTATAATGATCCATTCTCTTGAAATAAAAATAATCTAAAATTATATATTTATATATATTAATGTTTATGGTAAAGTAAAAATGGTGTTTGTTGTATTAGGTAATAAAAAGTAATGATGAGTGAACATAATTAGTATTTGATAATAAGTAATATTGTTTTGTTATAATAATATATTAGATATATGTGATATAAAATAAAATTAATTAAGGTATATATAATACGTGTGGAATTATTTCTAGATTTTACTATGATGTGGTATCTTTTGATTTTATATGAAGAGAGTGTATGATATTAAGGATAAATTAAATTAATGGAATAATAGATAGTGTTTAAGGAAGAAGCAAGAAAGGCCTTTTTAGATGGTGATGGAAATGTTGACTTTGGAAAAGTTTAAGCAAGATGGAATGAATTAGCAAAAGTAAAGGTGAGTTTAGGAAATAAGTATTTTACACCAGAAGTAGTTGAATAAGTTAAGAAATTATCAGGAGCTGATTAACAACGTTTCTTAGATATTATGATGGGTGGATTAGCTAATGATGATAGTTCAGTTGGAGTATATGCTACAAGACCTGAAGATTATGATGTTTTTTCCTTTTATTTATAACCATTAATTAGAGATTATCATAAAATAGAAGGAGAAACCAAATAAGAGCATGATTGGAATATCCCAGTTGATGAATATGTTTTAACTAAAATTGATCCAAAATTAGAAAAAGTATCAATGAGAGCAAGAGTTGCAAGAAATGTTAAAGGATGGAATTTACCACCTTTAATGAGTAAAGAAGAAAGAATTAATTTTGAAAATAAAATGGTTGAAGCATTTGAAAACTTTGGAATAAAAGGAAAATATCATAGTTTGACACCTGGACATAAAAATTAAATAACATAAGAATAAGCTGATGAATTAATTAAGAGACATTTCTTATTTAATGATATGACAACAGATAATCATTTAACATCATCAGGTGTTGCATCTGATTGGCCATTTGGTAGAGGTATTTGGATTAGTGAAGATGAAACTAAAATGATATGGGTTGGTGAAGAAGATTAATTAAGAATAATATCTATAGTTTAAGGAAATGATCTTGGTAAAGTTGATTAATCATTATATTAATTACTTACAGGTATTGAGAAGAGTGGACTTGAATTTGCAGAACATCCAACTTATGGTGTTGTAACAACTTGTCCAACAAATATGGGAACAGGAAAGAGATAATCTATTCTTGGAAAATTCCCAAATATTACAAATGGTGGAAAAGATGAAAAAAAATTAAAAGATATTGCTAGATAATTTGGATTATAAGCTAGAGGAATGGGAGGTGAACATTCCGCTATGGATCATGAAGGAACAGCTGATATTTCACCATCTGCCAGATTTGGTGTCACTGAAGCTGTTGTTACAAGAAGACTTTATGAAGGACTTATTAAACTTTATGAAATTGAAGCTTAAGCTGGAAAAGAATAATAATAATAAGCATGAGTATTATTTCATCAATCAAATAAACACAAATCAACTTTCTATTATTATTTATACATTTAATTATATATCTAAATAATTTTATACTCTTTAAATTAAACTTAATTCAAATTATATCCTACTATATATCAATTTTATTTCTAGCTATCCTATTAGCATATTTAAATATATTTATTAACATAAATCTCTATAAAGAATCAATATTTTATGAAAACTCAAATCATTTTGTAATTTAGCTTCATTGTTACAAAAAGTACATTATCTTTATATATATCAGAAAACCATAATTTGAATTAGAGGACAAGAATGAAATTACAATTTAGAACAAATCTTCAATAAATAATAATAACTTTCTTTAAATCTTCAATTTCATAATTGTCTTAGAATGTATATATATTCATAATCAACTAAATTATTTAAAATTATTGAAAATGAATTAATTTACCATTATAAGAATATTAATTTTTATAAATCTTTATAATGATGCAGATATCACTTAACAAATTAAAATAATAAGAAAAATGAAGGATATTTAAATATTATATTAAATAGAATATCAAAGATAAATAAAAAAATTGATAAATAAAGGATTCAATAAATTGAAGATATATATTTATATGATCATAAATTATGAAAGTATTAAAATAGATTGAATTGTTTTTTTATTTGTAAAATAAGTATTTCAATTAGAGAAATTATTACGTATTCTAATTAATATAACAAATATACTAGTTTAGAGTAATAACTTTGAACTAAGAAAAATTAAATAAAAAATGATGATGGAGAGGAATTAGTGTTGTGTTATATTTTAATAAAAAAGATTTAATTTATTTTGAATTATTCAAGAAGATGACATTCATAGTAAAGACCAGAAAGGTACTCTTAAACAAACTTTTAAACAGAAGACAATTAGTAAAATGATAAATAAACTTTAGAGTGTTGAATTGCTCCATCCAAATAAGGCCACTCCCTCTTAAGAATCAGTTGTTAAAGAATTAGCAAGCAAATATAAGGCAGATGAAAGAAATGTTGTTGTATATGGTCTTAGAACCTAATTTGGAGGTAATAGAACAACTGGATTTGCTTTGATCTATGATACATAATAGTAATAAGTTTAGAATGATTATAGATATTTAATGAAATTTGAACCAAAATTCAGATTGAGAAGAAGAGGTATCATTCCAAAGAGAGATGGAAGTAGAAAAGGATGGAAAGAAGTCAAATCTAAGTTAAAGAAGACTAGAGGTTCAGAAAAGACAAAGATTTATATGTCAAGAAAGACAGATAAGAGAGAGGTCATCAGAGCTTAAAAGGAAACTTACCTTAAAGGTTTTGTTGGAAAATGAGTGCATTTATACCACATTTAATAGTACATTATAAATAAATATAAATATTTATATTTTATTTAATTAATATTCATTTAAACTTTTCTTATTCTTGTCCTAACTTTTCTGTAGTACCATGAAAATTAATGATTCTCATAAGTTTTTCAAATAAATTGGGTAATTTATCATTAAAATTATCTTTAAATTTAGGCATGCTTTCTTATTTTTAAAGAAGCATAATTTTTTCAGGACCAAGTGCATTTTTAATGTAAACTTCAAAGTTTTCCAATTTATCAATTTTATCTTCATTTTCAATTATTTCAACATTTGGAAATAATTCTTTAAATAAATTAGTTATATATTCTGTTTTTTCAATGAAATCTTTTTCTTCATGTCTTGTAGTTGATTAATGTTTATCACAATTTTAGCATCTAGTAATATTAACATAGAATTTGCCTAAATTCCAATTATCTGGAACCTGAGGCAAATTCAAAGATTCTAATTCTGTTTCTGGATCCATTTCAAGAGGCTTTAATAATAAATAAGATACATACTTAAATTTCTTCTATTATTTTTTTTGAATTTTAGATCACAACTCTAATTTGTTTATCTTATATATTAAATTTGACTATTTTTTAATTTTCTTATAATTCTAATTCATGACATAATGTTATTTCACTTAATTCTCCTAATAATAAAGAATTAGTTTCTGTTTTTATTTCATTAATTTAAGAATCATTTGAAAAGATAAAAATAATTTTTTTTTATTGGCTTATATTTAAAGTTCCAACTTATGCTCCAGGTAAATGTACAAGAGGATAAGTTTGTAAGGATTCATTTTTTAATTTAACATCTAATTAAGTTAGTTATTCATTTTTATTAATTGAAACTTCAGTAATTTCAATAGCATTAGATAATTCTATTTCTTATTCTTCTATTCCTGTAGATTTTATAATTATTTCCTTATAAGAATATTTATAAGATTCAATCATTTAAGGTGGTTGAGGTTCACCTTTTTCTTATTCCTTTTTCTTCTTTAATTCAGCTCTAGTCATAATACATTCTCTTAAAACAATCAGAAAGTGATCATAATGAATATATTTTTCTTTGCCATTTGTATAGATGACTTCCATTAATTCACATAAATCATGTAATTCTTCAAAAGTAACTCTTAATAAACCAACAAATTATATGTAATTTAAAAATTATTTATATGGCATCATATAATATGGAGATAATTGTATTTTAGGTTTGATAATTTTATGAAATTTAGTAGGAGGTAGTTCATCATTTCTTGGTGGTTATAATAATTATAATCCCAAAGAAATATAATCATAATTTTCAGTGAATGGACTTAACAGTCTCTTATAATTAAAATTAGTATATAAGAATTTTTTAAGTTTTTCAACTGAATATTTTCTACTCCATTATGGTTATTCTTATATTTCTTCTGGTTTAGTTTCTTCTGTTTTAGTTTAAGTGTTTGCTAATTCATATTAATTTACTAATCCAGCTGGAATAGTTCGATTATTGATAATAACTGCTTAGGTAGGTGGAGGAGATTTAGATCTGCTTCCTGATTTTGGAGGAGATTGTTCATGTTGTTATATTAGAAAGAATATAAGATCTCCTGCTGATAAATATGATATATTTTCTTTCTTTTATCCATATCTTCTACTCATTTTTTTAACTCCATTATATTTTTAATAAAATGTCTAATATACTTCTTTAAAAATATTCATTCTCTATAAATTTTCTGTAATTACTAAACAATCTTTTAAAACTAAATGATGTGTTGTATATTTTCCAAATGATAATTGAGCTTCTGGGAAAATCAATGATGTAGAAATAGATACTTAATCATCTCTAACTCCATTTAAACATAAACCCATATCCATATATTATCCAGATTCATTTAAAATCAAAGCTAATAATTAAAATTCTCCTAATTTAATTGGTAACTATGAAGTTACAGTTAATGGATTTTATTATTTAGTATTTTTCGGATGATTATTAGGAATAAAAGTACTATACACTTATTTTGTATCTAAATATACACCCATCTCTAATAACTTTTTATTTTCTGTACTAATTTTAAGAATAGGTAGCATTTCTTTTGAATTTGTTCTATCAATATTCACCCAAAAACATATTGTTAAATGTCCTTTAGATCTACTAAAATCAATTTCTGAAAATTTTAAATGAATTTCATCATTTTAATGATCTTTTGAAAATACCTTATCTTCAACAAATATTTGCTAAAAAGTATTATTTCTATGAAGTGGAACTTAAGCTTATTTCGGAATTATTTTAATATCTTTACTCTAATTCTCTAGTGCTCCTTCTAAAATCTCAACTTTATCAAGTGCTTTTTACAATTCTTCATTAAGTTGATGATTCTTCTTTTCAAATCCTTTAATTTATTATAAATATCTTTCTTATTAATCTTCTGTTCTTTCCTTATATTATGCAAACTCATTATCATTCTTTTTTTTCTCATTTTCTAAATTTACAAATTTATCCTTCCTTTCCTTAAGTTCCTCAATAGTTTTATTTAATTAAATTTATAATTCATTTCTTTAAGTCTCCAAAGATACTTTCTCTTCATATACTGAATTAATTTAACTTGCTATCTCTTTTAATTCATCATAATTCTTTTTTGAATCTAAATCTGCTTTCAATTTTTCTATTTCTACATTTAATAATTAAACCTCAGTTTTATCATTTTAAATCTCCTCTATTCTTAAAAGTAATTATTACTTCTCCTACTAGAATTCAATAACTTATTATTCAAACTAAGATATTAATTTCTATTATTCTTATTTTTGTTACTCTAATTCTAATTTATCATTTTACAATTATTAAATTTACTTAGCATTATTTTCATTTTCTTTCATCTACTTTTTTAATTTATCTGATAAATCTTTATCTTAATCCTAAAACTCTTATAATTTATCATTAAGTTTTCTTATTTCATCATTCTTTCCATCAATTATCGTTTTTTATTATTAAATTTCTTTTTAATGTTGAACTTTTATATCTTCCATATCTTATTTCCACTTATTGATTTCAGAATATAATTAATATGTTTTTTTAATCTCATCATCTAATTATTATTTATATTAATTTGAACTTTGATTTGCCTATTCAATCTATTCATTTAATCTATCAATTTTTCTATCTTAATCTTATTTCTCCCATTTTAATCCTTCTAATTCCTTTTTCATTTAAAATACTTATTATTTCAAATCTGAAATCTCATTATTCTATAAATCTATTCTTTCCATCAATACTGTTCTTTCTTTAGAAATCTCTTCATGTTGTTATTCTGCATATAATAAATCTTAATCTTTCTCTTCAAGTTCTTAATTTAATCTAAGTATTTCAGTAGAATTAGTTTGAATTGTTTATAATTATTTTTCATTTAAATCTGACAATTCTTTAATTTTAACAACAGCCTATTCTACTTCATGTTCTTTTTATTAAACTAACAAATCAACTTATTATAATTAGATTTCTAACTAATTCAAATCTCTTTTGTATTAAACACTTTATTTTTCTAATTCCTTATATTTTTTCTACCATCCCTTTTCTAACTCTTCTTTCTCTTATCTAGCTACATCATCAAAATTCTTTAATTAAGTTTCCAATAAATTTAATTTATTCTATATAAATACTTGAATTATTTATTACATTCAATAATTTATTTTTCTTTTCTTATTCTTCAATCTCTTCCACCCTTTATTAAATAACCTTCTTTTATTTTGCAATTTCATCTTATAAATTCTAAACCTTATTCACTCTTGTATCTAATAACTCAGCATGTAATTATTTTGATCTTCTTTACTCTTCTTCTAATTTCTCACTCTTATTCTTCATTTCTTATTATAAAAATGCACTCTCACTATCCAATCGTTATAATTTCTTCTATAATTATTATATTTATGTTTCCTTCTCTTTCAATGTCTCCTCCAATTTATTTATTCTAATTTTAAATTATTCATCATGAGTGTTACATTTCCTTTACCAATCCTATACTTCTAATTATTTCTCTCTTAATCTTCTATTAATCTATTCCAATGACTCATTTGACATCTATAATTTATGTAATGCATCATGAAGATCATTCTCTATTCCTTGCATTTTCAATAACTTTTCATATATTTCCTAATACTTTAATTACCAATCATCTCTTTATACACCTAACATTTCTATCTCTTCCCTCATTAATTATTAATCCTTCTCTAATTCATTTTTTAATTATTACAATTGTAATAATTTCGAAATCAATCCCTCACTATTATAATTTTTAACCATCCAAATTACATTCTCCAATTCATCCTTTGCTTTTATTGTTAATAATTCACTTGCTTCCTTAAATTATTATATTCATATATTATACTAATTTTGCTACAAGATGTTTAACTTATATTTCGAAATGACAATGATGATTAGGTCCCAAAAGTTATTTCATTCCTAATATTGAATCTATTTAAGCAAAACTAACATTTTCTTCTTTTTTACCATGTACATATTTTGAATCATTACTTTAATATATTAGAATATTACTTTTATTTTTCTCTTGTAGGTATTGTAGGAAATGATGTTCCCATAATTTAAGATCTCTTATAGAATCCTCCTCCAGATGTTTCTTAAGATGATTTTAAAAAATTTTGCTATTGAGGTTTCATGATGTTGAATGATTTCTGTGATTGACCATTATTCTTGATTCGACGCACTATGATATAATAGAATGAATACAATTCTTTCTCTAAGAGTCTTAATGAGGAGAGATACTTCTTTCACCGTATTTCCTACTAAGAGATTCTACCTGATCAGATTTTTAATCTAATTTTTCTTAAGTATTCATTATTAATAAAAATAAAACTGTATTTTTGTTTATGTAAAAACATAAAAGATAATTACAAAATAATACATGATTAACATATATAAATTAAAATATATTGTAGCTAATTAAATGCAAGGGATTCTGATACAATAACAATAGTTTACATAGCAGTTGATGCGTATCATATGTAAAGAATTCGAGCCATCAGAAGGACTAGAATTAGAATTAAAACATGTAATGGAGTCTTTCTTTATAGAAATCAAACAACTAGAATATGAAATGAAAGAATCTATAGGTAAGTATTGTAATAATTGTGCAAAGTACAAGTAAAATAGCTAATCATACTAGATAATCAATAATTGATGAATTTCACGATGTATAGCACGATTAATGGAAACACCGTTATGATGAACTCAATACTGAGTATCTTATCCTTAAAGCATGCAATTAACAAATTGAATTATAGAAATGTGAACTTTAGTAGAAGTTAATAGATTAACGGACTAAATATGAAGAATTAAATAGATAAAAAAAAGAGGATAAGGATAATTATCGTCAATAATATGAGGCTCTAAAAAAGAAAGCATAAGATAAGATTCATAGATTAAAGGATAAAATCGTTGTTTTTTAGACATAACTCTAAACATATGCAATAGAAAGTGAACATCTTCGTATTATTGCATCAGAAGGTAAAATAAATTCAAGTCCAATATCTTCATCAATAAAATTAAAATTAAAAACAATTCTTAAAGAACTTCACTAATTACGTAATTTATCTAATACAATCCTTTTGGAAAATTCGAAAATAATTTTATAAGCAAAAGAACAATTATAATTGTTAAACTTCAAAAAGGATATTTAAGGTACAATTATACGAAGAAACAATACTCCTCCAGAACCAGCCAAAATAAAGTAATATTATTCTCAAAGTCAATCTATACAAAATAGTCCAGATCGAAAATTGAAAACAGAAAAACCAAGTATTATAAGGAAATTAAATGTTACTAGATCATCAATAAGTAAGAATTTATTAGCAGAATTTGATGCCTCTGCTTAGATAACAAAATTTATTAAATAATACTATAATGCTGATTAATAATTAAGAAATAGCACAGGGTTTCATACAAAATTATTTTGATAATTAAATAATGACATACTTTTAATTAATTATCTCATTACTTTATCAAAAAATATCTCACTCCTTCTGAGTTTTTAACAGCTATATCCTAAATTCTAATAGAGGAAGCCTATCCATTAACGTAATCCAAACAACTTATTAACTCTCGTTGATTATCGAATTTCAACAAATATAATGAACCATTTAAACTTAGAGCAGACACTTATTTTTCTCTTTCATCATTAAAGAATTCAGCATAACCCAAGATTGCACATAGTTTAGTTAATTCATTATCTTTAAACAAAGTGGTCACTTCTCTCTCAGCTTAAACCTCTTAAATTATAATTCTATTAAGTCAATTACATTCTAATGATTCTATTTGCTGATTCTTCATTATTAAAAAGTTACCAAATTTCTCGTTATTTTTATGACTATAAATCAATCCAAATAACTAATTCTCATTAAGTTTCAATTATGCTTAATATTCATTAACTAATTATTAAGCAATCTTTCTCTATATGACATCCTTTTCTACTTCTATCATATTATTAGACTTTATCATTTATTCTAAATTTTAAAATTCCTAATAATAATCATTCTCATTGTTAAATAGATCTTAACCTAATATATTTTGCATCCCTTGATCCGAATCTTATTCATCTAATAATTTTTTCAGTTTTAAATATTTTTCATTATACAATATATATGGGTTGTTAAATGTAGATAAAACATTGAATATCTCTCGAAGATTACCATCATTTTTTTTACACTTTCATATTATTATTATTATATATACTTCTCCTTGTTAAATATTCAAACAAATATCTTCTTCTGTCATTTTATTGTAATTTAATTAATTAAAATTTATTTCTCATGCTACCTTTCATATATCAATCATTTGATTTTAATAATTCTTAAATAAATATTCCAAAACATCTGGAAACAAATAAATAAATTAAATAATAAAAAATGCAACCTCCTGGAGAAGTATTCATTTATTTCATCTCTAGTAACCATAAGAAGAAGGTGAATAAAAGCCAAAAGAAGAATAGTAGCAACCCCAAAAGTAAGAAAAGCCTCCTGCCAAGAATTATTTAGACTTATCTAATAAGCCTATTCCACCTAATTCCACAGTGATCCACTTTGAAGTTTGTATAAATTGTTAAAAATCACATTCATTTTGTACATAACATGATGAATTACGATATGCTAAATTATATCATGATTTTAAGGAAGGTAACTTTTGTTAATATAAAATTATCTAGCTGTTGAAGCTGCAATTCCAAATTCATTTTGTGTTGTTAATTTTTCAACTAATAAACCATCCATTGGAGCATTTGAAATTACTCATTAAAGTAATACATTTATATCTAAAAAGATAAAATAATTTACTCTAAAAAAAATTCAGGTTTGTTTCCTGCTGTTGCTCCAACAGTTGATAGAATTAAAAGATTTCTTGATGATCTATAAAATGGAAAAGATGTTAAAGGCTATGCAACAACTAAAGAAAAGAAATAAGAGAAACCTATAGAAAAGAAATCAAAACCAACTTTTTAAGCATACATCAAAATGAAAGAAGAAGAATTTGCTAGATAAGAAGCTATTAGAGAAGAAAATGAGAGAAAGAGAAAAGAATAAGAAGAAAAAGAAGAAAAAGAAAGATAAGAAAGAGAAAGAATAGAAGCAGAAAATAAGAAAAAAGCAGAAGAAGAAGCTGCTAAGAAAGCTGAAGAGGAAAAATTGAAAAAAGAAGAGGAAGATAAAATTAAAGCTGAAGAAGCTGCTAAGAAAGCTGAGGAAGCTAAAAATAATCCTTAAAATTAGGAAGGTGAAAAACCTAATGAATAACCTCAAGGTGAGAAACCAGCCTAATGAATTATTAAAAAATAGATAAATAAGCAAATATAAATCTATATTTTATGTATTTTTTTTAATAATACTCAAATCATAATCTATCTGTTGAAATGGCATTAACTTTGATCCCATCTTATAATGAAATTACATAAACTCTATAAGTCTTATTTCTATATTTAATATCTTCAGAGGCAAATATTGGTTAATTTGTGACTTTAGAGAGTTAACCTTCTTTGAATGCCTATTTTAAGATTTTATTTTATAAAATCGTTTAAGATATTATTGATAAACTATCTCTTACTTTCAAATTTTTATAATAAAATGGAATATGAGGATATGGACTTTAACATTGTAATGATGATTAATGAGCAAGTGCAGCAATTAATCCATCAAAACTAACAAATAAGGTTTTAATAAATATTTCAGCTTCTTTATCTTATACAAAATCTTTAAAATATGGTAATTCTCTAACACTTTGATCATTTTAATTGATTGTTAATAATTCTAATCTAAGATCTTTCTCTGGAATGAAATGCTATTCACCATTTTCAAAAGTTTATTTTTAATAAATATTAATAATTTTAGAGTAAGTTTCATCATTTTTAAAATTAGCATTACCAGCATTCTAAAAAATAAATAAATAATATATACTAAACATTCTAAAATCCATTTATTGATTCTATCTCTCATATTAAATCCTCCTTTTATTTAGAAACTTAATGAATTTGGTAAATATGTCGGATCATATTAAATATGTTTTTCTTTTTTTTAAACTTTATGTTTTTTTTCAGGAATCACAAGATCTTCACTTTCTTTCCTAATTACATCATCAACTTTTATTGGTTAATGTTTAGTAATATTTGTAACTTTTGGGAATAATTAATGAATGATATTTTTTATTTCTTCATCATAAGTCTCATTATTTTAATTTTATAGATGAAGTTCTTTTAGACTTTTAAAAAATTAATTAAGATTTTTTTTTGAATCATTTGCAAATAAATCCAATAAATCATCTTCAATATATTCATGATCAATTTATAGATCATCATCAACAAATGGAAATTCAATTAGTCCATTTACTTATAAAGAATTAATTCTAAAGTTTTCAAATGTTTTAGTCTTTTTAATAAAAGATTGAATTCTTTCAAGTGAAGTACATGTTCTTTTCATGGCTGTAATAAGTAATTCATAAGAAAATGGCAATTTCAATTCATTATATGATTTTTTAGAATATGGAAATAGTATAATTTTATTGTAAAATTAACTACATTTTGATAGAATAACTTATGCTTCTTCTGGAGTATGATTATGTTCTAATATAATAACATAATTGTCTCTAATTTTGGCATCTTAAATATCACTAACAATTTATGTTTGATAATAAAATGATTAAAATGTTCTTGCAAATGTTGATACTCCAACTCCATTAATACATACAGGTATAATTAAGAATACATTTTCTGGGTTTTTTTAAGGATCTTCACCACTATACACTGGTATTCTAGTTAAAGTTTCAGGTTGATATGTTGACCAAGAAACTCTGTAATCTTAAATAGATTTTAATTAATTCCATTTGAAAGTCTTATTATTAAAAGTATTATGTAAAATAATAGTAACAAAGTCATTAAAATTAAATTTGATAGTTTATTCAATTTTATTATTTTATTCTAATATTTTTAAACCTTATTCATAGATGTTTTGATAAAACTTAAATGGTCTAGGAGGTTTGACTTATAAAGATTTTACAAATTATTTAAAATCTTTTTCTATATGTTATTCATTCAATAACATTGATTAAATGTGTTTGTAAATTAAATATTCAGCTGTATGAACAAGATAATATTAATCATTGAAATATAGAATAACTCCAGCTGATTCTAATTCAATATCACTTCTTTAAATTCTTTCTATATGTTTTTATAAGACTTTTAATTGTAATTTAAATTATGATGTTTTGGGATGAGGCAATCCATAAAAACAAAATAATTATTATGCTTATTCAAAATTGACATCAAGAATGCCTATGAATTAAAGGATGTCATCAGGATGATATATTAAAGATTCTTGATTTATTATATGTCCATATACTGTACGATTATGGAAATCAAATTTCAAATTATTGATTCTTTCTTCGGTGACTAAAAAAATAAGGAAATTTATTTACGTTGATTCAAAATATTAAACCATAATTCAGCTACTTAAACTGCTGCATCAAATTTTTAAAATGAGAATTCAGATAAATCATCAGATATTTAGGCTGCAATTGTAAGATTGTTACAATAGATTAACCAAGCATCAATTTCTTTTTAATATCCAATTTTAAACAATTAACCTCCAGGATAAGTCTAACTATATACAGTTTACTAAATTTATTATAATAATCTTACAACTAAATTATTTTCAATAGATTCTTTGATTATTTATTCTAAATTTGATTGAGTGGGAAATTAAACATCTTAAAAACCTAGAATTTCAATAAATAGATATTACCCCATAAAGTTTTGATGAGTTGATTCTATTCATTAAAAATTTATAATACTGTCTTATGATGATGAATCTAGAATAAATCAATAATTTATTTTACCTAATATTTAACATCATATATGACAAGATTTTCTATGAATAATTTATTTAGATCATAAATCTGTTAATCTTAATCATTACAATAATGTAAACTAAATTAATTAGGTGTTCATTATACAATTCATATGGATCATTGCTTTGGTATTATGACATTTATCAATATTAAATATTAAATTTATTTGTAGTATCAAAAATAAATGTTTCACATCAAAAACGAAGTTTGGAAATCTTCATAAAACTCTCATTTATTTTGTTGCTCAATTCTTCATTAAGATTTAAAATTTTCATTCTCTCACATAATTATCTAATAAAATAAAATAAATGAAAATACGCAATTGAATTAATTGAATTGTTTTCCAAAAATGCAGATTAAAGAGGGGATTTCTCTATTTCCAAAATATTTAGCAACTCTTACATAGAATTACTCTACTCACTAATAAATCCTTAATTTTATAAATTGATCTCTGAAATCTCAGATAATGAATCACTAGTTTCTAAATCAAAAATTGTATGAGCCATTCCATCCTTTGAATATTTCAAAGCCTGGAATAAATTTGAAAAAAACTATTCACTTATATTAATGAATTTATACTTCTTTCACTTCAATTGGTTCTTACTGCCATAGCTTGCTGAAATTCTTTTTGCTTGGATCCTTTAATGTAGTATATACTTAATTACATTTAGACTCTATTTATATAAAATGATCACTGGAGGAGGGTTTGAGTTCATTTAATTATATTATAAAACAATTATTTATTTATAATTAAATCATTCATAAATTCATAGAAATCATTGAAATCATTGAAATCATAGAAATCATAAAAATCATAGAAATCTCTCATTTAATATATCTATAACAATATAATTGGGAAATTCAAATATTCATTAAAGGATTTAAATTAATTATTTAGTTATCCATTTCCACTTAGATTCAAATATTATAATAAGATAGAAACATATATAAACAAAATAAAGTGAAAATCATAATCTCTTCTACTCTCTCATAAAGATTAACCATACTTTTCATTTAATAAGATCTTAATCTTAAAATAATCACTATGAGTCCACTCTCTCTTTGTCTCAGATTTCTCTAACATTTTAATAGCCTACATCATATATGATTATTTATACCTATTTCCAAGTAACAAATCTTCCCTTTATTCTTAATCTCTCTTCAGCTACTTTCTATCTGATATGATAATGAACTTTTTTTCCAAATGTTCTATTGTGTTTTTTCTCTAAATATTTCTTTACTTTTAGTTTCCTTTACATTTCTTTTTGATTAGCTTTTGTATTACACATTTATTAAACCCAATTTTCGAATCTTAATGTTTATGGATCATCTAAAATCTTATAATCTAAACCCATTTTTATTCGTTGAAGATCATCTTAATTAATGAAATTCAATATAAAGTTCTCTTAAGAATTATTTGGATAGTATCTCATATCTAAATTAAACAAATGTTAATCTGCATTAATTGGAGGAGGTAGAACTTTAGAAGGGAATTTTGGAGATGAAATGTGTTCATAACAATTTTCTGACTGTTCTGAAGATTCGTTCTATTCTGTAGTTGAACACTCATGATTGTTCTTTAGGTTAGACTCTTCATTCTCTACAAAGTAACTTGGTTTTTTGAATAACCCAAGTTAATGTTAACTAAATATGTTCACATTTGATTCTTCATCGTAAAAACTCTTCTTTTATTCCTCTTCGAACTCTGATATTGTATCGTATTAGACTTATAACATGTTTTATTAAGATATTAATTTTTAAAAAAAGGGAACACCGGAATTAAAATTTATGTATTAAATTTTATAATTACTTGTATCAGTATGACTCAGAGTATCTTTATAACTATTAAAACTAAATGTAATATTTCTCAATTCCTTATCTAACTCTTCTCTTTCTAAACTCTCACTATTATTATTAAAAATCTACTCTAAAACATCTATACATTAAAATTCAATTTTAAAGATAATCTAATTTAAATAACATTTAATAACTCTTATACTCATTGCCGAATATTATTACTCAAAAATCATATACATTACATCTAATCCCTTCAGCCACATATAAATTAATCAACTTTTAATAAAAAATATATTAATTCACATATTTTATAATTTTTAATCCATTTTAAAACATTATTAAATAAGCTAACCTGAAATGTTTTATCAATATCTAAGCATTACTCATAGATTTTGTATATCTAAACTTTATATTAAGAAATTCTAAAATTAATATTCTAATTTATTAGAAAATACATAAAATTTTTGAACTAAAAAGAAAAACAAAAAAATATAAGTATTTTTTTCCAATATAACTTTAAATTAAATTACTAAAATATATAACTCTAACGATAAGTATTTATATATACATTTTTTTACAGTTTCTTCTTAATTATTAAAGAATTGAAATAAAATAACACTAAAATTCATTAATCTATTATGATAATTTTATAATACTTTATTTTAATTCTTATATTTATTATAACATAAAATATTAATATTTATAAAACATTATGCAACTAATGATGCTAACAAATATAACATTCATATTAATTGTAAAATTAAATTTAGCTGTAAATAAAAAGCATAAAAATTTGTTTAAACTTTTAATTTCTCTTCTCCTGTCTTTGATATGAATGTGATTTTTTTATTTTTCTTTATAATATAGTACTATTTGAATTAATTTCATTTAGTTCATTATTGATATTAAATTATAACATAAAGTATTTGATTCATCTAATACTCAAATAAAGCTATATTTATAATCGGCTCGAATAAAATTTATAAGTTTATATTATTTAAAATCGCTGATGAAGATGAATACTTAAAAGTTCTTAAATCAAGAAATTTTTTCTAATTTAATATTAAAAAGTATTCAAGAAATTAATACAATTAGCAAAACTCTTAGAAAAATAAGGTTAATTTTAGTAATCGTTAGATCATTGGAATTAAAAAATTTTAGAAAATTTGTAAGATATAAGATTTTTTGAAGCAAAATGTATTTTTATATTTATTATATAGGTGCTACTTTAATGAGGATTGGTAAAATAGATGAAATTATAAATTGTTGGGATTTTGGAATAGAGTAAAACTAAACAAATGTGTAATTTTATAAAGCAAAAAGTAAATCATAAATGTATTTAGTAAATGCACTATTTAAATTGGGTAAGGAAATAGAAGTACTTGAATGTATTTAATTATGGATACATTTAAATAAAAATAGTAGTTAATTTGAGAAGGAGCTTTCTTTAATTTCAAGATATAAATTTGAAAGTAATAAAGTTAGTGTAATTAATTAGCATGCATCAACAAATTTGATTAAACAATTGAAAAGAAAGAGGAATAAGATTTGATAATAAAAAATAAAATTTTGAGCCCAAATAACATTAAAGAATATATAGTCTATAGTAAATTAATAATAAATCTAGCTAATGTTTTATAAAAGTAGGGAAAGTCAAAAGAGATATTGTAATGTTGGGATTTAGGAATTATGAATAATATTCATGATATTGATTTTTATTATGCAAAAAGTAGATATATTGATAAAATAAATTACAATAGCAATGTTTTTAGAATAGTAAGATAATATTTAAGCTGCTATTGAATGCTGGAAATTAGGTTTCAATGATAATTAAAATGTATTTAAGTTTTATGAAGGCTATTGTATATATTAATTAAAAATAATTAGCAAATTTGTTAACAAAATTGAAAAGATTATAAGAAGTAGTTGATTGTTGGTAATATGGAATTAAGCATAATTAACATCAAATTGCATATTATAAAAGAACGGGTATTTGTTAAGATTGATTATATTTCAGTAAATGCATTACTTGAATTAAAAGAGGAACAAAAAGCTATTGATTGTTTAGATATAGGAATATGTTCAAATATAAATAACTTTGAATTCTATAGATACAAATGTTTTTGAAAGATTATATATTTAGGCTAAATCTTAAAATAATTAGGAAGATAAGAAGATTGTCTTAAATGTCTTGAAAGTGGAATACAGAATAATATTTAAAATATTTCCTTTTATTAAGCTCATGGTAATAGATTGAAATTAATTTTAGCTAATGAGTTACAGAATTTACATAGAATAGAAGAATAACTTTAATGTTGGTAATTTGGTATAGAAAATTAGAAAGATTGTTTAAGTTTTTATAACAATAAATGTATAATTGAATTTATAAACTTCAGTTAATGTTTTATGGGAATTAAAAAGATATGATGAAGCTCTTTAATTATGCGATTATGGAATTCAAAATAATCCTTAAGATGAAAGTTTTTATTCATAAAAAGGTTAGCAATTAAATTATTTTAGCATATGCTTTAACACAATTAGAAAAAGAAGAAGAAGTTATAAAATGTTGGGATGAAGGAATTATTTAAAATCCTCATAAATTAGAATTCTATAAAGAAAAATGTATTTGATATCCAAAATTATAGGTAATGTATTAATGAAATTTGAAAACTTAGGAGAAGCAGATTCAAGTTGGTTATCTGATAAAATTCCAGATGATGAATTAATTAATAATGAATAAAGTATAAGAATATCCAAATTATTAGGTGAAACATTAATATTAACAGAAAATGCTTAAAAAGCTCTTCACTGTTGGGATTAAGGTATATTAAATAACTCTAGTGATATTGATTTTTATAAAGAAAAAAGTAAATAACAAGATATGATATTTTAAGTTTGTCTGCTAGAAAAATTGGGAAGAAATTAAGAAGCTATTGCTTGTCGAATGTAAGGAATCTAAAATAATAAAAATAATCCAGTGTTTTATGAGATGCTTGGTACTTTACTTAATAGATTAAATAGCTAAATATTATCAAAAATAAAATCGAATTCTTGAATCCATAAAATTTCTTGATTAAGGGATAAAAATTGATAATTGTTCTGATAATTTTTAATTATTGATCATGAAATGTTTTTATTTATAAAATAATTTAGGCAAATCCTTATTTGAGTTGAAATAATTTAGAGAAGCATTAAAATATAATCGTCTTTCGGAGAGTTATGGTTTCTTGAGAAGAAAGTTCAAAAATAGTTTATGATAATTATTAAAAAC
>CAJJDN010000132.1:14835-35053 GCA_905182985.1 Paramecium sonneborni | reverse complement strand
TATTAACAGAAAATGCTTAAAAAGCTCTTCACTGTTGGGATTAAGGTATATTAAATAACTCTAGTGATATTGATTTTTATAAAGAAAAAAGTAAATAACAAGATATGATATTTTAAGTTTGTCTGCTAGAAAAATTGGGAAGAAATTAAGAAGCTATTGCTTGTCGAATGTAAGGAATCTAAAATAATAAAAATAATCCAGTGTTTTATGAGATGCTTGGTACTTTACTTAATAGATTAAATAGCTAAATATTATCAAAAATAAAATCGAATTCTTGAATCCATAAAATTTCTTGATTAAGGGATAAAAATTGATAATTGTTCTGATAATTTTTAATTATTGATCATGAAATGTTTTTATTTATAAAATAATTTAGGCAAATCCTTATTTGAGTTGAAATAATTTAGAGAAGCATTAAAATATAATCGTCTTTCGGAGAGTTATGGTTTCTTGAGAAGAAAGTTCAAAAATAGTTTATGATAATTATTAAAAACAATTATAATAAATTATTTTTGTTTTTATAAATAAATATATCTTGCAATAAATTCTAAAACCATGTTCCATTATCTATCTTTAGATTAATTGTTAAGTTCTAAAATAGTGGAGAGTGGATGAATAGAATATAAAAAATATATAATGTATAATAAAAAGCTTAATATCATATTATATTGAATGTTTAACAGGATATAAGTAAATAAGTTTAATGTTTGTCCTCATTATATATAGATTTGTAGAAAGAATAAGATAAAATAGAAATAACAGAAATTAGTTTTTATATAATTATTCTATGATAATTTTTAATTAACATTAACAAAAAAGATTCGTATATAAAAATGATTTATTTTATTGGTAAGGAGAAAACATTATTTTTAATTGATTCATAATTATCTTTTCTTTTGAAAAAGTATGGCTTAGAATAAAGTCAAACAAAAACAATAATTTTTGGTAATATTACTACATATTTTTGAAACGATCATGTTTAAATTCAAATGCATTTATCAGTAACTAATTACAATAGCATATTTAAACTATTGAAGTAGATAAAACTAAAAATTCAATATATAAATAACAGTCAGAAGAAACACATTTAACTTTTAAAATATTTGCATTAAATAAATAATTTTAATAATTTAGGGATTTATAAAATACAAAATATTAGATCGAAACTAGAATATATGATTAAATTAATAAAAAATTTATAAAGGATGATAATAAGACATTCATTTTTCAAAATGTTTTAAATTTTAATACAAAGACTAATGATTAAAATTTAGATGATATGATAATTTATTTTGATGACAATAAGACAGGTGAGTCATATTTAAAACTTATTATATTTATGGGTTTGTATTTGGAAACCTTAATATGATGAATAAGAGAACATTATAAAATAGTTTTATTAAAACTATTAACTTTTGTTTAATATAAATACTTTATAATGTAGAGTAATAGAGATCAAATGATTAAGTAATTAATCTTTCATTAATTTTGATTATAATTTTGACTAATATTCAATAATTATTGATTCCAATAAATGTAATATAAGAGATGAATAGACTAAAATAAGATCACTTCGTTTTAGATAAATTTAAGAAAGGTTATTAGAGACCATATTTTAATAATAATTAAATTAAAAATGGTATAATAATGAAGAAAATTGTGTTGAAGGATGGTAATTTGATGATAATTCTTGTTTTATAGGAAATTATAGAGCACTTTGTGAATTATGTGATATTGAAAATATAAGAGGAGAGGGATCATTAATATCTTATTCCTTTAAATACATACTTTATTTTATAATAAATCCATATTCCAAAGAAATGAAATGGAAAGAAGTATAGATTAAATCAAAATGCATATCTAATCAATTTAACAAAATAAAATAAAATTGAATCATGAAACCTAAAAATCTTAAAATCAAAGGTTGAAGTCCTTTAAAAAGTAAGAACAAACTTTAAAAGATTAAAAGCAGCTCTAAAATAAATAAAATCCCATTAAAAGAATCTAAAATTATTTTAATCAATCCTGTAACCTAAATCTGAAGTGTACAAATAATTAAGAATATATTCATCTCTCTAAAAGCTCATCAATTGATAATAAAAAAAGGATGCAAAAATTTAATAAAATGAATTTTTTATTTTATTATACACCATAGTAAATAACTTAATAATAATTTTCAATTTATTTTTTTCATCTAAAGTCATATTTCAAAACAAGATTAATCATTCTTCTATCTATTAAATTACGGTTATAAAAAACATATATTCAAATCATTATTTTAGATCTATTTACTATCAATTTGTTGAATTGATAAATAATTAATTGAGTTTAATTAATCTTAACAATGATTTTATATAAAAAATTATATTTATTTGCAATAAATACATATATTTTATTAATGATAACACCATTATTATCTATTATTTGAACAAATGATATTTAATTTTATCATTTTGAAATTGCTTACTAATTTTGATAGATTAAAAATTTAAGAGAAATAGTATTGATAATTTTAATATTCAATTATTGAATATTTTAATTTTTATTCTGTTTTCTTTATTTTAATATTCTTTTTATAAATTTTTAATCTAATAAGATATAAAATGACATTTATAGCTTATTTTGATAAATAAATAAATCTTATTATATTTTTTAATAAGCTTTTATGAATTAGTGTGAGCTAAAATGTTCAGTCCCTAATCATAATTTGATGATTTAGTTTGTTTGTTTTAATGATTCATGCTCTGAATTTAGATTAGCATGTTTTGAGTGTTTTTAAAATGGTCGTCATAGTGCTCACCCAAAAGATCTAAAGTAAATGCCAGATTTATTAGAATATTTAAAAATGTAGAGAGATGAACAAAATCAAAAGATGGATGAAATTATTGAAATATAAGAGACAGTCAATAGAAAATTAGAAGAATATAAATAAAGTATTAAATATAAATTTACAATTCCAACTCATAAACTATAAGAAATAAATCCAACGAAAATAAATGATGTTCTAACCTCTTCAATTAAATTTAAATCTGGTGATATACTCTAACATCAAAGCCTTCATTAAATGGCAGAGACTTTTATTAAATCCTTAGATGATTCAATGTAAGAACTTAACTTAAATGAAGAAGATAAATAAAACATCTAAGAAGCTATTTTATAATAGAGTTCAAGAGATTTATAAACCTCAAGAATCTCTTTTAAACCATTTTAATTTAAATTGATTGACTCTATAAATGAAGAAGAATGGTGTAATTCTATCAGTTTTAATAAATAATCTTAAATAATGATTGCTGGATGTAGAGATGGTGTTATAAAGATATTTGAATTTAAATAAGGAAAAATAAGTAGACTCTCCTAAAATAGAGAACATACTGACTATGTTAGATGTATATAATTTATGAAAAAAACAAATTCTTTTATTTCTGCTAGTGATGATAAAACTATAATTGTTTGGAATATAGATGAAATAGGATTATCTGAAGTTAAGTAAAAATTAATTGAGCATTAAGGAGGTATTAATTCATTATTGATTAACATGAATGAAGATTTAATAATTTCTGGAAGTGATGATAAGAGTATTAAATTTTGGATGAAATAGAATTTTTGGAGTTGTCAACAAACTTTGAATATACATGATGCCAGCATTAGAAGCATGAGTTTAAATTATAGTTCAAATTAATTGATTTCTTGTGCATAAAATGAGACTGTAATAAATGTAAGTTAAAAGTAATCAAATAATATGTGGATACTAGTTTAAAAAATACAATAAGAAGGATATAGATTATGTTATATAAAAGATAATATCATTACTGTTTAACCTAGAAATCAAAAAACAATGTTTGTATTTAAATTCAATTAATCTAATAATTAATTTAATTTAGAATAAGAAGTTTAAAATTTAAATGGATAAAATTGTAGATGTTTTTTTCCTTAATAATTTATTAAATAAAAACAGCTTTTGGTAAATAAAAATGGAAATTATATTAATTTAATTAGAATAAAACAAAATGGAGAATTTATTTTAGAATAATCTATTTAATTTGAAAATTCTGATATTTATGGAGCAATAACAGATGATGGAGAGTATTTAGTAACCTGGGATACTTATACAAATAAATTACAAGTATTTTAATATCAAGAATGATTAATTGTAAAACAATTGGAGATTAATTGATAAAAAATATAATTATTTATAAATTAGGTTCCATCCATCCATTCTTTAAATTTTTAATTGTTAATAAAATCATAATAAGAGTATATTAATACTAGAAAGCCAGCTTTTTTCACTAAATTTTTAACTTTTTATAAAATCCTTGCCTATAATTTTATAAAAAGCAATTTCTAATTATCCATAAAGATATTTATATCTAAATATAATTTTTATAAATCGATAAATATATTAAATAATATAAAACCAATTAACAGTAATAAAAAAAAGGTTAATTTTTTTTTTAATCAAGAAAATGGCAATCTAAAATTTTCTTTAAACATATCATTAACAATTACTTAAATAATTTCTATGAATAAAAATTTAAAATGCTAAATAAAGCAAGAAACGCAAAGAAGATAATCCTCTTTTTATATTTGAGGCATTAACGAAGGTTAACGACAATATAACTATTGATTACAATATTTCAACTTTTTACTAATTAAATAGAATCAGCTATGTGAACTATATAAACGGCAAGCGAATGTTAATCATATACTAAGTTTTTAATTCAATAAACAGTATTGATTCTTAATTTCATAAAATGATTTAGGTAAATTTTTTTTATTTAAATTAGAGCTCTTTCAAACATATCTCTTCATGATCTTTTCTTTCTTATTTTAAATAAAATCTTAATGTTTTCTATTTTTATTTTACTAGAAGTGAGTTTATATTAAGTGTTTTTGAAAATTTTCTTACTTTTTTTGAATTTCAAAAAAGTTAATCAACTTTTCTACTAGCTGATCAATTTTCATTGAAAAATTCAAAGTTTAATAAAAATATTCTCAGGCCTTTCTTTTGAATAACTTTTTTTTGTATTATTTTTTATTTATTGTTACTTTATGAGGCGAATATTATGTTATGTAATCAAACTCTTTTCCATATGTTATACTTTCATCTTTAAGATTTGAAATTTCTATTCATTTTTGGATGGCTTAAATCAAAAAAAAAAGCATATAGAAATATTTTCAGAATAATAAGGTTGGCCCATTATAAATTTATTTCAGCAGTCTTATAATCAAAAGAACACCATAATATAGATTTTGACTTAGAATTTAAAGCTTTAGAAATATCATGTTTAGATTTTGGTAAATGCATTCAAGCCTAAGATAAATCAATAATGGATTTTCATTCTTCTCAACTTGAGGAGGTCAATATTACACCTAAAGATTTATGGATTAATACAGAGAGGAAATGATATAGATTGGATAGAAATAAAGGCTGGCAATTCATGACAAAACACTTTTAATTATAAAATAATTTTAGTGAAAAAAATAGAATAGAATTAGATATTAGAGGAAGATCAAACGCAGGACAAAGATGATAGTAAGTATTCTTATAAGATTGGCTTTAGCAGATTCTTTGGCAATTAATTGTAATATTTTATTACTTGATGAATCAACTACAAATCTTGATATAGAAAGTCTTGCTTTTGCTTTATTCAAAATAATAAGTAGACATAAAAAGAACAGAATTTCCAATTGATTGTTATAACAAGCAGAGATGGTCTTGAATATTTCTACAAATTAAATAGAAATGATTATGGAGATTCCATGATTATAAGACATTCTATAAATGAAAAAGCCATATTCCTTGTTGCTCTTGGAATTGTAAAAATAGTTTTATCGAAATTCTTATCATGTACTTTGTAACTCTAAATGCTTGATTTATAAGATCATATTCTTTATCTGATGATTCAAGTTTTTTTATATAAAAGATTCTTCTAAAATTGCATGACAATTAGAACTTGCTAAACTTACTTCACAATCACCTTCAAGATTTACATTATTCTTATGTGCTATTTCCATTACAGTATCTCCTATGCCTATAACAAGTTGGGATAATGTGGTTGTAGTAACACCTGTATTGGAAGAATGTATTAAAGTTGAGATTTAGAATAAATTGGCTTATCATCCAATAATAATTTTAGGAACAATAAAGAAATTAGGATTGAAAGAAGATAGCAAGGTAAATGTATTAAGAATGGAATAAATGTTTTCACTCCACATACTGCATTGGATTCAATCATGAATAGTTAGTTATATTTATGGAATATTGAATAATGCAACATTTTTTCATAAGAAGAATTATGGTATGAATAATTCAAGCATTCATAATACAATAAAGATTCTAAAAGATAAGTGGATTAGATAGATTTAGGATATGTTTGGCTAGAAATCATAGAATGGAATATATTCCAGAAATTATGTACGTAGTCATAAATATGCCCTAAAATAATGAGAATAAGTTGAACTCCTCTAAGAAGGAGATATGTCTGCTGGATTTCCAATATTATATTATATTTATGAGATTTTTTTTCTTTTCATTAGCTTCCAAAAAAATATCTATTTGAATCTTAGTTTTTAAGTAGTAGAGATGGAATAGTCCTTTGTTGTGCATTCAATTTTTATATCTCTATTAATTCTAATTGAATAAACAATTTTTGTAAACTCTACATCTACTTTCATAGAAATCTAGAATTTAATATTATTTATTTTAAAGCAAGGCATGAATAAAGTTATATTAAAACCTAAAAATACAAGTTAAAGAAATGTTAAAATTAATAAAACAATAATGGTAAAATGTGAATATTGTATTTGTTATTATTGATTTCATTATAAGCATTTTTTAAGAAATAGTCTAATTAAGTATAATTTCCCTTAATCTAATTTGATTCCTTCTTAAATTATTATTATTAAATTTGAACTACATAAACAAATTATTGTAACTAACAGAATCTTATGATTTAATCTTGCTTTTACTACTTATTTTTCAAAAAAATATTTAATAAATAAATCTTTATATACTTCAAAGATAATATTAAGATCATTTAAAATATGCTCTTGTAATAAGTGACAAAAACATTGATGAGACCTTGAAATATTAACTTAATTTTTGATAAATCTAAATATATAAATGAAAATAAAATCTAATATTCTTATAAATATTTACATAAATATATTGATATTTATTTATATAATACATGAATTATGTTAAGTTTTACATTATTAAAATCCTTTATTGAAAGATTTGATGTTGAATTATATAATTGATATAAAGAATATCAAATATAAAAATTATGTTTAATTACCAAAAAAACACATCAAAATGTTTAAAAATCGTTTATAAGGATATTTATTAGACTAAACATAATTGGACAACCTCTTGTGTTGAAAATATTGAAAAAAGTAAATTCTCTACTTCAACTGGCTTCTTTTGTTAATTTGTAATCATTACTATCTGCTTACTATATTTCATTTATTAAATCATATAATTATACGATTTGCAAAACCCTTGTGTTGTATTTTCAGAATATTAAATGACTGATACTGCTGTCAATTTATTTTATTATAAAAGCCTGTTCCTTTATTTGTTACTAATTTTCAAAAAAATCATTTCTAATCAATCGATTTAGCTTATACTTAATGTTTGAATTAAAATTAAGGGAATAATTCACGTCCAGTAATTTTATTGAAATTATATATATTTTAAAGTCAAATTGCTAATAAAATATATCTAAATTATAATTAATGTAAAAATTCTAGTTCATATAATAAATATGCCCCTATTGAAAGCAGTTAAAAGAATTAAATAATTTTATTATGTTGTTTATTTGTCAGATACTAATGTGTATATGAAATAACCTGAAATTCTTATTTCTGAAGATAAAAATGATTATTCTAGTTTAATTTAACATAGTAATCGTGTGAATATAATGATGAATTTTTAGTTCTTCATTTTATAATTCTGGATCAAGATAGGCTGAATTTTAGAAAATATGCTAAAGTTCAAACCATTTTAAGTACAATAGGAAGACTATATCAATTTTAATTTAATCAATTTACTCTATTTTGAGACCTTTCATTTATAAATGGCAAATAAATTATTTAGATTGGAAAATGAAATGATTCTTTGCAAATTATTTTTTTGATGAAGATTTAAATATTATGATAAATTCATTAATAAATTGCCTAAATAATAATCATCTTAAAGAGTTTTAGATTCTGATATTACAAAATTCTGTTTTTCAAATTCTTTAGGAAAATCTATTAAATCAAAGAATTTAGAAAAGATTTAAGATTCTAGAACAATGAGTCAATATATAATATCTAAAAAAATAATCTTAAATTTAGCATTAATAGATATATTAATTATTATGAGAGTAGGATGCAAGAAAGAGAGAAAATGTAAATTTAATATGCAGCCGACAAATTTATGTCTAAATTAGATGTAACATATATAAAAATGTAAAATTTATGAGATTGATAAATTAAAATTAGGACAATTAAATGAAGATCAGCTATAACTATTTAATTATTTACTAAAACTCATAATACCTTATTATTTGAAAATGATGCAAACATTTTTTACAAATCTCAGCTGATGTTGTTTTAAGTATTAATATTTTCTTCATTAAAATTTATTTAAATTGTCAGAATATCAACATAATTTTCATGAACTTTACATAACCAACAGAAATTAATGTATCAATGTCCTCTTAAGTGATAATTTTGATTTCTTAGGCATTTTCTTGAAGGCTTACTTCCCGATTGTAAAACTGAAAATATATTCATTAAAATAGAATAAATAGCCATAAAAGATGAAAACTTCAAAATAAACTATTTAAGTAACACATTTCCAACCCTAAGTTGTATTTAAATCAACATATAAAGTGTAAACCAAATCATCTTTCTAGATTGTAAATTTGAGAATCAATTTATATAGCTTTTTAATAAGCATAAATTTCAAACAATGAAATTTTATCCAAGAATAAGGATTATTCTATTTCTTGTCTGGCATGTAACATTAGCATTAATTTTTGTATAATAAATGGAATTCTTAATTTTTATAATAATTATTGGGATAGGACATAAGGCTTATGAATTTGATTTATTTTATTCAAAAAAGAGAAGATATAAAAAAGACAAGAATAAGTAAAATATTGGACTCATTCATAAGTCCTTAAAAGAGCCTCACACAGATTTAAATACAAAAGAAGATCAGTAATGTTTTAATGAATAACAAAATCTAATTTGATTTTCAATCTTTCATATCTACGCTTCTGTTTGTGCATTTTTTCACCCAAATCAGAAGATACTTCTTTTGACTCACCACTAGTGTCTTGACAGCTCTCTTATTAGATGATTTCTTGGCTGCAACCTATAAATTCTCTCCATATTTACAAAAATTTATGCTGTTATAGCATCCACACATAAAATGTCATATTACAGTCTTTAAGAATAATTCTCTATCCTATCATTTACAGAGTTTTACACTAGCAATCTAAAAAAAACTGTCTGATCCCTTGGTCTCTTTTTCAAATAAAACTTGATTTGATAGGTTGTAAAAAAAAGAAATACATCTGTAATCTTATATAAAAAATTGATTCCCTAGTTCTATTCATTATTCTAAACCTGCTCAATCATCTCTTTATGTTTGTTGGCCATCACCAATTTCATCATTCAATCTAATCGTTCCTCTTATATTCCACTCCCCTTTCTAAATCTTCCCTGCATCATGCAGTGAGTTTAATAGTAAGTATATATATCTCCTCATTTATTGCTCCATGGTTCAACTAGATCACTGTCTAACTGTTTTGCTTAATGTAACATGAATCTTCTGACCAACCATACTGTTGCCATATTGATTGTCATCTGATTTCATGTGTTTGTTTTATTCATTGTGTCCAGAATCAACATTTCATATGTAAAATCTATTTATGCACCTCTCCATTCATAAATGTAAGGAAGCTTATCTTATTCCATCAAACTTTAAGTTTTGAAAGTACAGATCTCTGTCCCATCTTTTACACTTAATCCACACCTACAGTCATCATATCATCCAGCTTATCCTCTTAGACCACATTATACCTTCTTGCCAATATAAATTTTGTTCATCCATCATTAACAGTTATCTTACCTATCCTCTCTATCTATGGCATAAATTTTTTATTTACCTACTGTCTGATCTTTCTCTATTCTCCTGACTTCCATTTGGTTCAAATAAAAGTTTCATTAAGATCCATATTTTATGTGAAAATTATTGACTATTAGACCTTGAGAATATTATAATATTATGAACAGCAAAATAAATTGTACCGCAAAAAAAAATAATGATAAAAGTGTTCCATAATTTAAGGAAGGAATCAATAAGCATGAAAATGATCACTTGGATATCAGGATATCAATATTATGTGAACTGAAATCATATGAGGTAATACATAATATCCATTTTATATGAGTAAAGATTAAATTAATCTTATTTTTTAGGCTGAAGAACAGGGTTTTAATACTGCAAAAGAAAATTATTTAAAAATTTATTCTACAATAAGAAAAATGCAAAATCCCAATTTTTAAGAAGAATCTAGAAATAAAAATAAATTATTTATTACATGTATATAAGTTATGACTATTGTTGATCCACCTGAATTGCCTATGATTTTGTCAATTTCTGTAAATAAATCTTTAACTTTATTATAATTGCTCAAGATTTTTTGCAAAGAAACATTCAGAATTCCATTAACTGGAAAAGAAGAAGTTTTAAATTTTGATAAAATTGGTACCATAACTAATGATACTTTATTATTTACTGAAATTGTAGATAACTGTTTTTTTAATAAATAATCATTGTTGTTTTTAAACTTAACAAACATAACACTAATGTATACATTTATCAAAAAGGTTAAAAACCTTATAGACTATTAGCTAAAGGTTCTTGAAGCATTATAATAACTATTTTAAGAAATTCCAAATGAAAAAGAATGCTGTTAATAACATTATTTGGGATATAATTATTATGTTTCACAGATAGAGAATTGAAAAATATAAGAAAGGGAAGAATTAGAAAATAATTTAATTTTCTGTGGATTTCAAATATCTGAATCCCCATTGAAAACTGACACTCAATTATGGATCAAAGAATTCAAATCAAATTATTTCTATCAAACAATTTTTGACATTGAGAAATATATACTTTATAGAGATAGTTTTAGAGAAGTTTATTACCAAATTTAAAAAAAATAACCGTATCTAAAATAAAACCAAGTCTTTTCGTTTTATTAACACTCTAAGTCATCTTTCATATATGATCTATTCATTATGCTGTACATTGTATAAACATACCTAATATGATTAAATTATAAAAGGAAATTAAAAATGAATCTGAATTTAAATCTACATTTTTGTATACAATAGGATTATATTGTTATTATTTCAATAAAGTTTAATATCTTTATTTAATCATCATAGAAAACTCCATCTGCAAAAGTTTGATGGGAAATTTATAATTTTTTCAAAGATTTGTAAAAAGTTTCAAACATATTAGTTTATTCTTTTTTTTTTTTTTTATAACAATAGTGAAATGCAGAATTCTTATCTAGAATTAATATTCCTAGCAAATGAAGAGTTAATTTGTCAATTAACTATGTTGTATATATTTTTTATAATAACTAAATGGATAATTGAAAAGGAACCATAACCTTGAAATAAAAGATGGTATGAATTTATATGATAATGAGTTTTCATAATATATTTTAATTACATGAATCTACATCGATATATAGAGTTCTTACACTACTATGTTCCTAATGATAGTTGGAAAATTAAAAGTTTATGGTATCAATTATGCTTAATTTAGTTCACTGCCATAAATACTCTCTTAACTACTAGAGATTAGAATGTAATTATTATTGAAGGAAATTTTATTAATTTATGACAGACAGCTTAGAGAATTAATTCATTCATAAATTATCTTAATAATTGATTAGAATACTGCATATATTCTTTACATATATAAAAGCCTTTGGTTAATTTTGAGATTCAAAAATTTAAGTAACTACATAGAAGTATTTGCAAAAGCATCATTGTATATTTAAACCTAGAATCATGGATAAAAGCTTAAATAAGATTTCTTGGTATTATGTGCAATATTACCTATCAAGAGTTTATTTGAAATCCACAAGTTGCCATTTTCAAAGATATTAGATCAAAAACGAATGTCACATAAAAAATAAGACAAGAAATTGCTAAATTAATTTTTACATATCGACATTCATTAAATAATACATTAACTGATGGATTATCTAAATAATTAGACCATTAAGAGTTGATAACATAGAACTATCTTAATGACATCTATTATAACCAAAAAATAGAGAAATTCCAGATACATAACAAGGAAACAATCACATCTTTGCAATCCTTAATTGTTTTTGCAGTATAAAACTAATTCAGCTGATTTCTATCAAACAGATCTATAGTGTAAAAGGTCTTTAAGTAGCTTTAATTAAATAAGAAAATAGCAAAAAACTTATGATAGATACTATTGATTTTGTTCACCTTAGCATTCTATTCCGAATTATATTTAGTAACTAAATCTTCTGATTATCCCTTCTATAAATTTAATTTTTTTTTAGCTTCTTCAAATGTTTTATATTGAATTGGATATTCTTAAACACAATTGACCAAACAACTCAGTTGAATTCCTACTCTTCTTAATTGACATTGACCCTAGTTTTCTATATATTATTTTATCATAAATTGCATGCTTATCAAATACTTTCAAAGAAGCTTAGTATACTTGAGATTCTTCCTAAGTTGGTTTTTACTATTTTAGAATTTTATTTATCCACTTATTTTTCTATCTAATTAATCTATTATTCTATATTATTTAATAATTTAGTTAAAGCATTCTTGATTAAACCTTTAAATTCCAATACTGATAATTATAATTATCTCATATTATTAAGTCTGTTGATTTTCTTCTTAATTAAGATTAGTTCATAAGACTTCATATCTTAGATCATATCAATAGTTTCTGTGAGTGAGTAATGCAAAAGTTTTAATTATCTATTTTTTTTTAAAGAAATATTGCACAAAAATATTTATCTTCTTATCTTCAAAAATTTTTATCAAATTCTGATTAGAATGACATATTTTTATTGTTATTTTTAATAAAAAATGAATGATCAATTCTTTCTTTGATAAATAGAAATATCAAAAAGAAATTTTTTCTATCAAAAATAAATCGAATTAATTCTCTTTTATCAGATAAGTAATTGCTTACATGAATAAGATTTCTTAGTATTCATCCACTAATAAGCAAATAAGATTGTTTTAATTTCAGTTAGAATTGGAAAAACCTAAGTAATATAGTTGCAGACTATGATTAATTTAATGATTTAAAAATTAGTTAAGCTGAATAATTCAGAAAGTGATTTAAATCGTCTACCAGAAATTTAATGTTGAGGAAATATAATTTTTCTTGATAATTATTTGTTATTTTACATTAATAGTTTTGGAAACACAATATATATAAATGATAATATGAAAACTGAAAATCTAAATTTTTATTCTACTTGTTATTTTATTATAATATTAATCAATGAAAGAATGAGTTAATTTCAATCACAAGAATATAAAGCACACAAAACAATCAATGTTAGATTGTATACAAATTTCTGGAAATTGACAATTTACCAACAAATAAAGAAATTTTAATAAAACTATCCTATCAACCTAATATATGAAAAAGACAATGACGAGAAAAGTGAGTTCGATGGTTTGCTTTTTTTTTTAGCAGCAGGAGCTTTAAATTTATGTAGAAATAATTATCTAATTTTTTTAAACAATCCATAAATATTTCTTTATTTTTTGCCAAAAATTTTCAACCTAGCATTTGTTAAAAATATATGTTTAAAGAATTAACTTATAATGAGTTGGGATATAAGAAAATTGGATTGTGGGTAGAATGGATAATATAGGATTTAAGTGATTTCAAAAAGGAGGAGAACACTTTTTTAATTAGTGTCAGTATTCTAGGCTATATCTGATTCAAAGATATCAATTTCATCTCTAAGTAGTATCATACATACACTACTCCTTCTAAATTCTGTAGATCTATATTATCATTTCAATCAATCTATTCGGCAATTATGTTAAATATACATAAAAATATAAATAATAAAAATAAAAATCTTTAGAAAAAAAAAATAAATCTATTTTTGAGTTTTTACCTTTTTGTCACCTTTTAAAACAACTGATAATCCATTTTGTTTATTTAGTGAAACATGTTGTATTGATTATGGAAAATCTTGCACAACTTTCTAAGAAATAGAGGTAACATGTTCAACATATTTAGCTTATCCATACAAAGTTTACTGTGTAATTAGAAAAGAACAAATTGTGTTATATACGCTGTTATATATATAATAATTTAAATTTTTTTGGTTTCATGTTACTATAAATAGTTAAAGGTAAAAAAATTTGGAAAAAATTTAAAAATCTTAAATTATATGATGAAATTATTAATAACATCTATTTTAATTTATTAAATATATGTAAAATAGTTTATATAAATAAACAAAGCCAATAATTCATTTGATATCTTTAATATATAGGACTAATTGATGATTTAGTTGAGAGCGAGTTGCAAAATCAGATATCATTTCTAAAAATACTTACATTTTGTCAGTATCATTTTAACATCTACTTCTCAGAACTATAGAAACCTAGAATTGTTAATAAATGGCCTAACTATTCTCGCCATTTCTCATTAAATGAAGTTAAACAAGCAGTTTGAATGATTAGCTTTGTTACCGATTCAAGCCAAGAAGTATAAAATTAAAATATATCATCTTTTATCTATGATTTAATTAAGAGATGAAGTTTAATTATTGAATATAATTTTTATAATACATTTTCATAACATTTTGATCATTTTGATAGTTAAAACTCAAATAATAGATAAAACCAATAATGTGCTTCAAGAAAAAAATATAAAAAAAAAAAATCATTTTTTGCTTTAATTATTAAAAAAAGGACAATTAAAAGGCTTTATGTAAACTTCTTAATTATCTCTCTAATTAAACAATTAATATTGCACTAAAACCCTTGTAAAATTTAAATAATTATTCAACAAGTTCTCAATTAATTTTTGACATTGAATTTTTAAGAAAAACATTTTAGAAATTGTAGGTAAGAAATAATGTCATCAACTTTGATTTGATCCTCATTAACCACTAGCTTATTTAAGACATAAATTTTATTTAAAAATGGATTTCATTAAATACGATATTTCATTAAAGAATTAAAATATAATTGCTCTTATTTTTATGATTATTAAGTCATCAAAAATTATATAGGATCCAAATTAATAAATCAAAATTATGGTTGCCTTTTTATTTAAATTCTCAAGAAACTATTCAAATTTTAAGAATGGATTTTAGAGATTTGATATCCTCTGCTATACAAACCTCTCAATAAGGTCTGATCTTCCCCACTGTTTCATTTATTCTTCTCCAAACTTAATGGAAGCCTCTTTTTTATTAATGCCTTGAAATATTCCATAATGTAATCATCAACTACTTTTTATGTTACCCATAAACAATTTATTGTTTCTAAAATTATATTTGCTGTTTTAATGTATCTCTTTAAGATTGATATTTTGGAATGTATCAAAATTATGCCTCTCAAATCCCTTTATTTGATAAATTGACATTCAATCATCTACCAAATTAATGAGTTTTATTTAAGATGCTCTCCCATGAGGTATCAAAACTAATTTCTTCATTAATTCAGAATATTTGTTTATAAATATATTATCTAAATGAAAAGACTAATGTAATGAATTAAAGGTATCAAATAATAATTATGATGATGTGAATATGATTTAGCTTATATTAGAGCTTATTAATAATTAGGCTATTTATAATTTTAAGAGTATCAATAGTTTTAGTAGGAAGACTATAAATAAGGGAAAAGCCTTCAGTGACTAATTGCAACTAAAAATAAAACAAGCTATTGGAAAAGAAGTAATGATCAAAAGATAATTAACTTAGCAAATTAATATATAAATAAAATCTAATGAATTCATATAATTAAAAATATACATTCTTCAAGTATGCATTTATTCTATATTCTTAAAGAAATATGTGATGCAATAGTTTGTTTTATTTCACATTCAAGATTCCACATCAAATACAATTAAATCAAAATCTTCATAAAGTTTTGTTCAAATCCTAACATTAATAGAAAAGATATTTTCCACTATTGTAGTATAAAAGTCAAAACTAAGTAATAGAAATTCATTTTTTTTTTTGAAAAAGATTATGAATACTCCGAAAAACTAGAATGAAACCTTATTTGATATTTTTAAGAATGTTTCGGAGGTGGATGAAGAAATTTTCACTCACATTATAGATATGTTTAGAAAAGAAAATATATCAGATTCTATTTAATATCTTTCGATAGAAGTTAATTAAAGACATCTTTAATCAAGTATCATAGAACTCAAGAATTAATCAAATGCAGTTGAAGGATAAAAGTTAGAAGCTTTAGGAAAGGACATTAAGATTATTTTTAATACACTTAAAAAAATTAAAGACAATGATTTTAATTTAAAGGATTTCTCCTCTGAACAATATTTAGTATTAAAAATAGATATAATGAGTAAATTAGAAGATAATATATATAGCAGCTTAAATGGATCTGAATTTTATGGTGTAGACATTAGTGGAGCAAATTTTAATGGAGCCTAACTATTTAACTGCAAGTGGAAGAATATTAAAATACATGAATTAAATAAACTTGATGGTCATACTTGTGATGTTTAATCAGTCAGTTTCTCTCCTGATGGAAAGACTTTAGCTTCTTGTAGTTGTGATAAGTCAATCCGTTTATGGGAAGTTAAAACCGGATAATAAAAAGCAAAATTGGAAGGTCATACTAGTTATGTCCACTCAGTATGCTTCTCCCCTGATGGAATTACTTTAGCATCAGGTAGTAATGATAAGTCAATCCGTTTTTGGCATGTTAAGACAGGATAAAAATTATTAACTTCGCACAAAAGTTACATAGAGATTTTAGAAAAATTTAATACTCCTATATTTTAAAACTGTTCACTTCCAGAGAATGGTATTCATTCATTGTATTTCTAGTCAACTATTATACTTTTCTTATTATCTAATAAAAATTGAGCTTTGAATCATAAGGAGCATTAATTTTTAGCGGAGAATTTGTTAATCAAACAGGCATTGATTTAAAAACTTTATTAAAGTAAAAAGGAAGTTACATTTTAGAAAATACATTTGAAAAACAACAAAAGTAGAATTGATAATTATTAAATATATTACAAGTGTTTATAATAAAAATTAATTATTTTCTATTCTTATCTATACATTAAAAATTTTTCCGTTTCTACTTTTTCCCAATATATAATTAAAATATTTTTTCAAATTAAAGAAAAAACATTTCTTTTTTTCAAATGATTTTTTTCAAATCAAAGGAAATAGTAAGGGTGCATTTAGAAATTTATTTTTATCTATTTAAGTTTTATTTTTATACCTTCTTTTAACTTATATTATATTTATAAGAATTTATTTTTATGATATTTTATAAAAACATAGATTTAATATACTCTAAAAATTTTGGAGTACTGGATTTTTTAAGATTTTCAAAATCCCTAAGCTTTTTGATATTTCCTTATTAAGAAATTTGTAATAACAATTGGTACTATGAAAAGTCTATGGCGACTTGGAGTAAAGGTTAATTTTAAAATACATATAGACATTTTCATAAATTCCCTAAGCTTTTTAAAACCTTATAGTGCTTTGAAAAAGATCATGGTCTTAAAAAGGAATTATTATCTAAAATTTTTATGCTCCTACATGATTTAAGTAATTAAAATTGAACTTATTGAAATAATTTAAAAAATTAATTTCATCAAAAATATATTTATCAAAATTTTTACCTAGAATTATATAATGAAGTTTACAGTTTAAGAGATTAGACTATCACACTTATCAATAATGCAATATTTAGCAATTTAGTAAAAAGGGGCCACAATAACATTAGAGTTTTGCCTTTTTTAAATACATATATAAGAATAAATAATATTCAAATCATTTATTCACAATTCAGGATTTATTTACTATTTTTAAAACATTTTTATTATACTTAAATCTCTTGGATTTTTCTTTCTAAACATACCTAGGATAGTAAAGAACAAGAAACATGGATTTTAAAGGGTCCATATAATAATCTTAATAACATTTATTACAAGTAAATCCATTTAATGACTTTACTTCTTTTTTGCACAAAATACAACTTTAATCGCAATATAATCTGCAAATATTTGAATTTAATACATAATGATCAATGCATTCAATTGCAATAGGAGATACTTATTTTTATGGTCTAAAAAAACTTTAGTGTTAAGGATTTCGGTAAATTTTGTGTCAGCATGTTTTGATTTATTTTTTTATTAATTTATTTTATTTGTAGAATATATTTATACTAATAACTTGATTACTAAAATTAAACTTTCTATAAATAATATGATTAGCTAATAATAAAGAATGAACCATGAGAAATAACATCTTGGATTGAAATATTAAATACATTAGGCAATTATTATTATTAAATCATCTATTTATTTATTTTTGAATGGCAAATGCAAGTGGTAGAATGGATAACTACTTACATTTAAACAAAACATAATATCTAAATTAAACTGTTGTATCTAATAAATATTGTTTTGTTTAATTTAATAAAATTTGACAATTTTTCCATAGTACGAATCTAGGTTAGCATTTGTAGCTCAAAAATTTAATAAATGTAAGTTGGTTGCTAAAAATTGAAATATAACTCTTAGATTAAAATTTTTAAATGATTTTAAAATGTATGCTCAGAATTAATAATTTATGGTTTTGGATCTGAATATGCAGAAAAATCTAATAGAATAATGCAATTTTCAATATATGATGATTTAATAAATAGCATGTTCAAGTAATTATACATTTATTATATAATAAATAGAATGTTATTACAATTGTTAAGAATGAGGCAACAGTTCTGAAAAAGATGCTTGTATAGAATGTCCATAAATTAGAATATCTAGCATTTCATCAGCTGGTAATTTTGAGTTTATTTGTCAATTTTCGAACTATTTTGATGACTGATTTTCTCTAATATATTAAATATGTGATTTCACTTGTTAAACTTATAATGAACCACTTTCATCTAATTGTTTAACATGTGATCAATAATATAGATAGCTCTATTTTTCAATATGTATCTGCCCAGATTAATTTTATGATTTAGGAGAATTATAATTTGATATCACATTCATTAGAAAATATCAATAGGTTTTCACTATTCTTGTCAAAAATGTTTTGATAATATTGATAGTGGTTGTATTGTTCTTTTGGAACTTAATTTTAGTGTGTTAAAGGGCAACTTTTGCAAATATATTGATGGATATTATGAAGAATCAGGTTTAGCAGAGTGTAAAAGTAATTATAAAAATTATTAATTAATAGAATGCTCATATAAATGCTAAACATGTGAAACTATGGAACATAAATATTTAACACGCCTAATAAATGGTTGTTTATGTTGGATAATTATATGATAAAGAAAATGAAATAACCTGTTAAGTATTTAGTTTTTTAATAAAATAATTTCACTTGGCTTATGGGGAAGATTAATGTGCTTCTTTTGATTCAATTGCAAATAGATAATTAAAACTAGATTAATGCAAATGTAAAACTCGTTACATTGAAATGGATCTTTAGGAATGCGGAGGTAAATTATTAGATTTAAGTCTAGTTTGTAGTGCCTTCTACTAAAGTTTAAATTGTAAATTCTAATAATTTAATAAAATTAATATAAAGTTATTATAATCAACAATATGAATGGATAAACAAATTTGATAAATGTACTTCATGTTATGTTGAAGATATTTAGATGGAGATATAGAATTTATTTGAATTATAATTGTATGTATATATGCACCATTAAAATTTTAGGTGGTGCTATAAGTATTTTTTATTTTAACAGAATTAAATTATGCATTTGACTTTAATAGCTTATTTAAATGTTAAAGTATTAAATTCAATCATTATAAGAATGTCATTATTCTTGCGGATCTTGTGGAAGTATTGAAAAAACAGATTGTTCTATTTGTATGGAAAATGAAAATAAATATTAAGTAGGAAATACTTGTGTCTGTAAA